>OZ036017.1:4147252-4259752 GCA_964035015.1 Corallium rubrum
AAATGACAACTTTGAATTGGAAATTCTGTTAAACGGTGTACACGCGGTTTACATGGCGCTGCTTTGAAATTACGTTGTATAAGATAGACGTAAAGAGTAAGTAAGTATGTGTCACAATTGGATCTTTCATTTACATCCTCCTGTTTCTCGATAGCAATATATTGATTTGTGAAATGCTCTTAGCCTTTTATTTCGGAGAGCGGTTGCCACAGTAATATTAATAAGTTGCAAGAATTAAGTGTGGGTCAGTACAGGGGATAAATTTGAACAATTATGCCTTGACGACTAATATATACGAAAGATGTCGCTTCCCACCCTAAACCTCAGTAAATTTAAGCAGTACTGGCAGCTAGCGATACTGCATGTTTATTTCATAATGTAATGCTTGTTTCTGTCGTATCCTCCTGTTTTGTAAATGACAACTTTGAATTGGAAATTCTGCTAAACGGTGTACACCCGGTTTACATGGCCCTGTTTCGAAATTACGTTGTATAAGATAGACGTAAAGAGTAAGTATGTTTCAATGTGTCATAATTGGTTCTTTCATTTACATCCTCCTGTTTCTGGATAGCAATGTATTGATTTGTGAAATGCTCTTAACCTTTTATTTCCGAGAGCGGTTGCCACAGTAATATTAATAAGTTGGCAAAAATTAAGTGTGGGTCAGTACAGGAGATAAATTTGAACAATTATGCCTTGACGATTAATATATACGAAAGAGGTCAAAAAGTGCTCCGTCGTCATTTCCTCCTTGACGAGTAATATATGCGAAAGAGTTCGGTAAGTGGAGCGACATCATTTTCTGTTAACAGGGATACATTGCCCACTTGTTATTCGTTGTAACAGTTTTAGGTCTTCGCTGCGTCTTACTCTTGATAAGGCAACGTAAGCGAAACCATGTGGAAGCTTCGGTATGTCAAGCCACAGTATGACTTCTCCTAACGTTTGTCCCTGGGCTTTGGCAATCGTAACCGCATACGATGGCATAAATGGATAAGAAGTGCAAGGACGGTTGTCTTTGTCATGGTAGGTAACAGGATATGTACTAATGATTTTATTGTCACACAGCTTCAAAAATACAGTTGCATTCTGCACCGTGTGAACGACAGCTTGCTGTCCGTTCACAACGTTATTCTCTTTGGACCGATTTTGTGTGATTAGGACACGCAGGTTCTTGTAAATAGGCATAGGCTCTAATTCACAATCACACTGAATTATGGCAAGAGGTGTTTCATTCTCAAAAAGGTTAGAAATAACAATTTCATTTATTCTAGAGCTTGCCTGTCGTGTAAAAGTCAAAATTGTGGCATCTGGATAGTCGATAATTACCTGTTGAATGTTTTCATCCGACGGTTGTGCTTCGCACAACACTTTTCCTTCTTGGATTTGGTCAAGGAGGTGTTGCGTAGGTTGCCAGTGTCTGATATGGTTTAGAAACCTATCGTATGTTGCATCAATGACTCTGTGTTGGCTTGAAAGATGGAAATGCTTGACCAACGCGTAGAAGTCTTTGTCATCGAAAATGCTAGGTACCTCTGTTATCCTCTTCTCGACAGTTTCTATCGGCTGTATTTGTTGCTCGTCTCCAGTTACAAAGACTACTGGCCTTACAGTGACCTCGCTGATTGTCCGAATGACATGCTGAGCAATACGTTGGGACACCATGGACAATTCGTCAAGAATGACAATGTCAAACTCAGATATGCTCCAGTTAATCCGTGGGGTCTCTGTGACATCAAAAGGAAAATTGAATGCGCTGTGAAGTGTATCACATACCAAGCTGTTTGCACTAAATTTATTCTGGTAATGTCGTGCAAGAATACCCGTAGGACATGCGACTAAAATACTCAAGTTATATTCTAAGGACTTTTGGATTATCGCTAAAATAACCTGCGACTTGCCTGAGCCTCCTTTACCAGTAACTAAAATAAACTTTCTCCAATCCGTAGATATTGATGATACTGGTGGCGGAATGGGTCTTTGTTCCTGGCCCGACAACTCTTCATCACATTGTTCATTGAAACTGTCAATGGTGCCGCTGTTGTAGTAGTCATCACGTATGTGCAATAAGCCCATTACATGGTCGAAAATACTTGACTGAATGTGGTCCAGTGGGAAATGTATGAGACGTTCTACAGGCGGTTGTTGCAATTGTGAGGTTTTGAAGACTGACTTTTGCCAGAGAAAGAACGTGTCATAAAGACTTGCAATGTACGCCATGAGCGTTTCCACATAAAATTCTTTATTTCCTTGCCTTTGAAAGCGAGTCCTTATTTCCTCTTGGTCTTTCCAAATTTCTGGCATAACATGTAGAGCTGAGGCGAAATGGCGCGATTGGTCAGGTAGATCGTCGATCCGAGGGTGCGTAAGTTCAGACAGTGAGCGGTGAGCGCGGTTCATTAAAATTTCCTGAAAGAAATATTCTTGAGTATAAGGAGAAAGTAGTTTGACAGAGACAAGAGTATTTCCTTGTGTGTATGGCTTTGGAGTGGAAGGCACATGGTTGACATTACGAAGCCATTGCAGAAATGAGAGATCGTTCATCGCTGTGGGTCTATTCAGATATTTTTTGTGAACTTTGTCATCGTCAACGATGGCACTGGTGGGTACAAAGTAATTCTTTGTCCTACTACATGACCAGGCAAACTTAATGGGAGACATGTACAGCCACATTTCAGGCTCGCACGGCTGGAGGTCTTTCACGTGGCGATAGGCAGCTTGGTATGGGTTAAGATGAGTGGAATATAAAGCTTCGTTAGAGTAAGCGTCTTTCCACTTTGAGGCGTAAGAAGTAACATAACGCAATACCATGGACCTACCATCGCTGACTTGAAAATCCATTCGACAACGTAATGCAGGTACGATTGCGCTTATGTACGCCCTTAGGTTCGCTGCAAACGCCTCTGGTGGATGGTAGAGCGAGAGCATTGTTTGTTCGCCACGTTTGCGGAAGGTAGTGGGACACTCGTTAAGAGGCAAACATCCTTTATCAGAGGGTTGCAGTTTAGAAACAAGGTACGCATCGTCGGCGTTTTCCCATGGAATATCAGCGCGAACTAACTTGTGCTGCATTATCGTAATATTTTGCAGCCACACCAGCAAATGAAGATGAACAGTACCTCGTTGCTGAAACTCAAACCGGTAAAAGTAGGTATTGACGTTCTTTCTTCGTGGAATATTTTTATAACTAAAAAGATGGGTAGACCAACGAAAGTCATTAGAGCCACAAAAGTAGCCACGAACTATTTGTTCTAATGTGTGTGCGATATGTATTGTTTCAAATGCAGCAAGTTCGCTTGATTTCTGACCCGTCAGGGTACGAGCGTGTTCTAGCCACGGTGGAAAAGGAAAAGACCATTCATACGGATTAATAGTTAGAAACACGTCTGGGTAGCCGAATTGGTCAACAGCATCGAGGAGAAGGCGATGTTGTGTCTTCCAATACCCGGCGGAGAAAACCTTCGCATTAAGTGCTCGCGCTGGTGAGCATTTCATTCTTCTTGCACTGGCAATTGCGCCACTAACTGTTTTGAAAATCCACAAATCATAATGAAATTGAAGAAGTTCGTAATTAATGGCGTAATCGAGAATACTAGAGAGAACTTTGGTGTAAAAAGATACCTTAGTGCTTAGCCTACTGTTATTGCCCGTTATGATTGTTTCGCACCAATCTGTGAATGGGTAAATATTTGGCCAAAGTGCGCATTCGATGCCTTGAATTTCGCTCGCCTCATACAGGTTAATATGCTTGTTGTGAGATACATAGTATGCACGTTTCACAATAAAGGAAGAGTAACAACTGTTCGGACAATTCATGAGGAAAGAGTACGCACATTGACATCGTTGTTTTCGAGTTTCGTCGCTAATGTTCTCTATTTTTTCCTCAACGGTTAAGGAAGAACACGACACCCGACTCATTCCCGTTTTTTGTCGATAGCCGTGTTGCAAACGTTTATAATCGCCGCAGCGAAAGTCGAATGGTCTCAACACAGATATATCTGCCACGCTGAGGTTAACTAGCGGCTCAGGAACTAAATGAGCTGATGGAACAACATATCTGTCTTGACAACACAGACAATCTTTCAAATGCTTGGTCACAGGCATTTTGGCATATCGCGGTAAAAGCATTTCCGGCTTTAAAGAGCAGCACTTGTGGCAATATGTCCAAGAGGAGTTGGTTATCCAAAAGGATAATTGCTGAGTAGTGGCGTTTGTTTGTTGTGGGTGAATGAATTTCTCCTGATTTTTCGTTTTGAACTCTTCAAGAGCAACCCTTTCATCCTCTCTACGTTTTTCCATTTCCGACTGCAATTTGTCTTGTTTCTGTGGCCACTGATCATTTCTGCCTAGAACATAGGAAGCCCTTCCTCTCCAGTAGTTGTTTGCAATTTCTGTGTTCCAAGTTTGAGGCATTATCGCACAGGTGGTCGAGAAATTATACAACAAGCGAGGTGATATAAATTCGATTAAACAAAACCGAACGTTCGGTGTAACTTTGGAAAGACGTTAGTTCAGAATAGAACAAATAATTAAGGTCAAACGCATTGAATAGTTTAGAAAGCTACATTATAAAGTAAGCGGATTAACCTTAGACTAAATAACCTTGTGAATTAAGGAGAAAGATTTATAGTAATAACTGTGGTAATAACGTACTCGTGAAGAATAACTATACTACGGTTATACGTTAAACTAAGAAATCGTAATAAGCTTGGGTAAACTCCAATCTCGTCCTCAGAGCCTACGGTCCTTTTGTCCAGCGACAAGGAGCCATCGGCTCTGGCCGGAACGAGTCCGTGAGTCGGAAAAACACGCACTTTTCAAAATGCGCGCCATCGGATTTTTCAGCCAATCAAAATTCAGCTTTACCTCCTTCCGGCCAGAGCCAATGGCTCCTTGTCGCTGGACAAAAGGACCGCAGGCTCTGGGGATGAGATTGGGGTAACTCCGGCTTATTTATTATGTACGATTGTCACCTTCGAGATATGTGGGAATGCGAAATTCGCAAGTTATTCGCGACGTTAACTTTTTGTCTGGCTATGATTTACTTTCCCTATAGGCGAGATATATGCGTATAAGCCCATAGGTCGTGGCAAATGGGCATATTGTACGCGCCAAGTGGGCATATTGTACGCGTCAAGTGGGCATATTGTACGCGCCAAGTGGGCATATTGTACGCGCCAAGTGGGCATATTGTACGCGCCAAGTGGGCATATTGTACGCGCCAAGTGGGCATATTGTACGCACCAAGTGGGCATATTGTACGCGCCAAGTGGGCATATTGTACGCGCCAAGTGGGCATATTGTACGCGCCAAGTGGGCATATTGTACGCGCCAAGTGGGCATATTATACGCGCCAAGTGGGCATATTGTACGCGCCAAGTGCTTATATACGCGCCAACTGCTTATATCTCTTTTGGTGTTGAACCGTTCTAAGCCGTACGTTAATTCCTTTTAACACTTTCCGAAATTTTGGAACCTTGTCTGGCATTCACGAATTTTGAACTTCATTATAAAATGGGGTCAAATGGGCCAGGTATTGACGCAGAGAGCTCGGACATCCCAATTGGAAGGCGAGTGGTTATGGTTACCAAGTGCTTTTATATGCACCAAGTGTGCTTATACGCACCAAAATGCTTGTATATGCTCCAAGCGCTTTCATAGGGAATCGGAACGCGTTCTATAGGTTGCCTACAGACCTTTTTCGTAAAGGTTAATGTATTCGTTATTTATGTCGCCCTCTGTCGTAGTTTCTACGGAAACCGTCGGAAACTGTCGAGTAGTTCCAAAACACGTCTTTTCGATTGCTTTGACTTTTGTTGGACACGTTCTTAGAGTTTTGTTAGCTGGTGTACTGATCTAGAAGTTGAATTGAATTAAATTGAAAAGTAAGTCACTGTTACAAAGTTCAAGTAATAATTGCTTTCAGTAAATGTTGTTTGTTCGAGTCCGAATAATTCACGAGTGACCAGTCAATTTCTACTCATGTTAAAGAATCTCAGTACTTTATTTCTTGTTTTTAACAATTCATATTTCGTTGCTGTTTAAAGTCTGTATTTCACTGTTTATTGACACTTGGAAAAGCAAAGAAATATGAAACTGTTGTGAAGAACAAATGTAAAAATACTAAGGTTGTTTAACTTGACTAAAATTTGAGTCATGACTCGTGTTTGACTTCTGTTCTCAAATGACCTAACTTAAGTTTCTTTGTATGGAATTAGTATGTCGAAACGTTTCCAGAAGACGGACCCGCCAACGAAAGGTAAAGGAGTCCGGTTCTTTGATCAATTTCTGAAAAACTTTGTTCGACCGTATGGTCCTAGCAACGAAGCCCCAGATGACGAGACCGTTCTCGCGAGACTACAACCATTCAATTGTGAGCTATTAACTCGCCCTAAAATTGCGATGTCTGAGTTCTCGGCATCAATAGCTGGCCCATTAGAGGGCATTTTACAATCAGCTTCAAAGTTCGTGAATGTCAAAGAGGTGGCAAAATTCCAGAAAGCTTTAAAACAACTAACGAGCAGCTTAGAAGGGTTTAACACCAAAAGAGAGGAAGAAGATAATGCAAAGGGAGAAAGAAAAGAGGCAACAGACAAAGATGTCAAGCAGGTGCTAAAGTTTTTTTTAAAGGACGGAGAGGACATCGAGGAAGAAATTGATGACGCGTTTGTGCTCGGCTCCAATTTGTTGACATTATCAACCAATTATATTGTGGCCCGGGCACTTTTTTCTAATCCTGATGAATACGCCCACAAGTCAAACATAGATGGTCAAGAAGGAAAGAAGTTTAAAAACCTAGGGACAGTTAAGGCACTGAAAGAATTACTTGAGAAGACATGTGTCAAACAGTCGGACGTGGGCCCTAAGAAAAGAATAAACAAGAAGAAGCTGTATTTACAGTTGGACTCCAGTGATGAACAACAAGAAGAGAAAAAGGTGGAGAAAGGAAAAAAACAGAAGAAACGGAAGAGAGTAGTGCTGGAAGAGGAAGACGAAGACGAAGAAGAGGAAGAGGAGGAAGTGATAAAGAAACAGAAGAAACGAAAGACAGTGGTGGAGGAAGATGAAGAAGACGAAGAAGACGAAGAAGAAGAGGAAGAAATAATAAAGAAACAGAAGAAACAAAAGAAAGTGGAGAGAGTAGTGCTGGAGGAGGAAGACGAAGAAGACGAAGAAGAAGAGGAAGAAATAATAAAGAAACAGAAGAAACAAAAGAAAGTGAAACAGAAACAGAAGAAACTGGAGAGAGTAGTGCTGGAAGAGGAAGACGAAGAAGAGGAAGAAGTGATAAAGAAACAGAAGAAACGAAAGAGAATCATGAAGGAGGAAGACCAAGAACAAGAAGAGGAGGAAGTGATAAAGAAACAGAAGAAACGAAAGACAATGGTGGAGGAGCTAGACGAAGAAGAAGAAGAAGAAGAAGAAGAAGAAGAAGAAGAAGAAGAAGAAGAAGAAGAAGAAGAAGAAGAAGAAGAAGAAAAGGAAAAAGTGAGAAAGAAACAGAAGAAAGGAAAGAGAGTCGAGGAGGAAAAAGACGAAGAACGACAGGAAAAAGTAACAAAGAAAGATAAAAAAGCAGATTCAAACAGAAAGGGAAGTAAGTCTCGCCAGGCGACTACCCTTGGTTACCCGGGCTGGCTTGTCTCCATATAAACACGTCCTACGGCAAATAGAGAGATATATACTTTATTAGTATAATTTCAGTAGTAAAAAATGGCTTTCGAGCAATTTGATTGGTTAACTGAGTAGTAAATCTGAGGCATTATTTACTACCTGAGTAGTAAATAATGCTTTCAAAATGGCTTCCCACAGTCGTTTTGTAGAAATTTCTGTTGAGGAAATTGAACAAATAAAGGACAGTGCAATTCCACAAAACACAAAACTAGCAACAAAATATGGGATTAAGCTTTTCAAAGGTAAGGAGTCTTTTTGCAATTAATTTATTAACAATTTGTTTGACAATATACAACTGACTGTCAAAAAAGAGCGATGGGCAAAATTACTTGTCTTTTTTAACTATTTTCTACACTAGAATGGTTCTCACACCAAAACGAGTTTACAACCGAGTTCGAGAACATGGAAATTGATGACCTGAATCAATGTCTATCAAAATTCTACATGTCTGCAAGAAAAAAAGATGGTTCTTACTACAAAAAGGAAACCTTGATGTCATTGCGAGCTGCGTTGGATCGCCATCTTCGCTCACCACCATATAACAAAAAGTTCTCAATTTGTGACCCGGTCGCCTTTCAAGAAGCAAATAAAACATTGCATTCCTACCTGAAACATCTCATGGGCACTGGAAAAATTGCTGGAACTGTCCACAAAAATCCCTTGACACCTGAAGCGGTACAACTCCTTTTCGAGAAAGGCGAACTTGCTTGCGCTGAAACCCGTGATCCTCGCTGTTTAATGCAAACAGTTTGGTTCTACATTTCTTTGTATTTTGGCAAACGAGGTCGTGAAAACCAGAGGGCAATGAAGAAATCGATGCTACGTCTTTGTACAACAGGCACTGGAGAAGAGTACTTCGAGCTCAATAAAGATGAACCGGGGACGATGCTTTCAAGCAAAAATCACACTGGCGGTCTCGAAGGCACGGAAGACCACTCGGACGGCAAGGTCTTTGCTCTCACAAAATCGCCAAGATGTCCAGTAAATACAATCAAAGCGTATTTAAGTCACCTAAATCCTGACATGGACGTGTTGTTCCAGCGACCAAGACATCCTTCTTCAAGGTTCAACCCAAACGAAGCAATAGTTTGGTACGAGAAAAAAGTACTCGGCCATAACTTGCTCAACAACATGATGCGAGATATGTCACAAAGAGCTGGAATATCGCCTTACTATACCAACCATTCGCTGCGAGCCACCACCGTTACTGTTTTATCGTCCAACAACGTTGAAACACGAAAGATTAAAGCCGTAACTGGTCACAGAAGCGATACAAGCATAGAAAGTTATTGCGCCAGACCAACTCTAAGCCAGTTTAAGCAGATGTCGTCGACGCTAAGTTCGTTTGTTCATGGCGAAGAAAATACAGCAGCCACTTCGTCTTCGTCAATCATCCCAACTCCAGATGCCTCTCGTCAACATCCAGCAGAAAGCAGTCCAACAGTCGCAAAAAGTACTGTATCCTTTTGCAGAAATGAGGCAAATATTCTTCAAGCACATGGTGTGAGGTGTCCTGAATCAATTCTTCCATCTGGTACTTTCCAGGGATGTTCATTCACATTTAACATCAATATGAACAACAACTAACTATTCTTGAACGTATTACATTGTTAGATTTTTATTATGCATGATCCTTGTTGTTTTAAAACGTTTTTCAGCGTCTTAGCCTCGATGTTGTTGTGAAATGTCAAACGAACTTGCCGAACTGCTTTCGAATTCAGATTTCAGATCATGTGTCATGTGATCGATCATTACGTTTTTAAGAAGGAAGTAAATTATATTCATAACGGAAGCGAATATTAATTGTTTGATTAATTTTGTGAAAGAAATTATACTAAAACAATTATTTACCTCAGTCTCGATGATTATCGGTGAATATTTACCTTGCCGCTTCGCGGCGCGGTAAATATTCACCGATAATCATCTCGACTTCGGTAAATAATTGTTAAATAACAATAAGTAAAATAAGTAATAATGTTCTTAGCGTGACGACAGAATGTAACTAATATTGTTAGGATTGAGACGAAAAGAACGTCGTAGAGAATTATGCAAAATTCTCTACTTTCGCATACGCTATAATGTTTTACGATTTGAGAGTGAACCTGGGTAAATCCAGGTGTGCTTATACGCACCAAGTGGTTATACGCACCAAGTGCTTATACGCACCAAGTGTTTATACGCACCAACTGCTTATACGCACCAACTGCTTATACGCGCCAACTCCTTATACGCACCAATTGCTTATACGCACCAACTGCTTATACGCGGCAAATGCTTGTATAGGCGTTTTTTAATTTTTCTGCCTGGGTACGAAACTCAAAGCCTTACGCGAATGGTAAAGTAGTGAATACAGATAAAAAACTTAGAACTGGACCACTTTCATACTACCAACTAATTTGAATATTCTTTTATGTGCATTTTGTAACAACACGCCTTTCTCATTTCATTTTGTATTTCCAATTCAAAGAAATTTTTGCTTTATTATCCTGGCTAAAAAGCTCATTTAGGGTGCACATAAAAGAATATTAAAAGTGTCGGTTATTACAAAAGTCGTCTATAGTCTTCTTATACTCTCTAGCAAAGTGGTTACACTTTCTATTAAAGAATTGTATGTTAAAATCATTGCGTGTACATTCCGCCTTAATTATTAGATAGGAATGGGTTTTTTTTATTTCAAATGCTGTTAAACGCTACAACCCCTACCTACCTACCCACGGTTTACATGGCCCTGCCTAAATTTGAGAAATAAAGTATTGAACTGTAGTTGCTTAAGATAGACCTAAAGACATCTGTATTTCAAACGTGTGACAATTGCTCTTTTTCTTTACATCCCCTGTTTTCTCGATAGCAATTTATTTTGAATTCTAATTGATACAAACAGAATGTCTATATTAATTTCACGTTGACACATCTATCTTCCTGCTTTCTATATAGCAATAAGCTTTCAATTTGAAATGCTATGTAGCTCTATAGGCACCAAGTGCTTGAGGGACCAATTGTTTATAGCCACCGAAGTACTCGTAGGCACCGAGATGCTTGAAAAAAAGAAAATAAAATCTTGAAGTTCACATCCTCCTGTTTTGTAGCTAGCAACAACTTGTGATTAGGATGATCGTAGTTGTTCTTAAGCAAATGCTTTCCATGAAGCGTAAGAAAATACTATTTAAGTCTTAATGTTTAATGAGCTGAATTGACCTTAAATTTCTAGAGGTGACCCACCTAAAGGTCTACTTGAAGGTCGTATAAGTTACTAACCGGTTTGAAATGCGGCGAAAAGTTGTAATATATATATATATATGTATATCACCGGCAGCTTTATGTCAACGATAGCAATTGTGGAACGCGGACTAAGCCCCTTTTCTCCGAGAGAAATATAAGAGCGTACGTAGTATACTACTGACAGGTGGCCGTCTAGAATTCTTTGTCGATGTTTTTTCATTTTTTTTGGTTTCGTGTGTGACACAGCACGCCTAAGAATTGAAAAAAAAAAAGAATTATCCCACCAGAATAGTCAATTGAAGTGTGGGGTTAAAGAGGGGGTGAGAAATGTTGATTCATTACACTGCATGTTTGTTTCTGTTATATCCTCCTGTTTTCTAGATAGTCTGTTTTAAAGGGGCTTTGGGCACGAAGTGCTGATAGGTACCGAGGTGTGTGCCTAGGCACCCAGTTACAGGTAGGCTCGGAGGTGCTCGCTGTCACCAATTGGTTCTAGTACGTACCGAGTTCCTCGTAGCCACCAAGCTGCTCATAGCCACCGATTCACTTGTGTAGGCACGCACCAAGGAACTTCTATCCACTCTGCTTATAGGTACCAAAATACTGAAATACTCGTAGCCATCCGGGTGTTCTTAGGCACGGAGTTATACGTAGGTACCGAGGTGCTCGTAAACACCGATTATGTCCTAGTCACCGAGACATTCGTAAGCACCGAGGTCCTCGTATACGAAGGCACCAAGGCGCTCCTAGACGCGGAGGTACACGTACTCACCAAGGAACTTGTATGCAGTCTTTATAGGCACGAAGTGCTTGTAGGTACCGACGTACTCGTAGTCACCAAGGTGTTCGTTGGCATCAAGGCGCTCGAATAACGGGGTACTCCTATACACCGAGTTGCAGCGATCGCTGCTGGGAGGCACGGAAGTGCTCTTACGCATGGAGCTGCTCATAGTCACCGAGACACTTCAAGTCACCATGGCGCTCGTTCTCACTGATTGGTTGTCGTAGGCACCGAAGCGTTCGTAGGGATCGAGGTGGCACTAGTCACCGAGTTCTTAGTCACCGAAGTACTCGTTGCAACAATGTGCTCGCAGACACTTAGGCGCCCGATCTCACCGAACGGTGCTCGAAGACATGGAGTTGCTCTTAGCCACCGACTGGCTCGTAGGTACCGTGGTACTCACGAACTGAAGTGCTCGTACGCTATCAGTACTTAAAGGCGCTAAGTGCTTCCACAGGCTCTCATTATTTTCCTTCTCATGGCTCTGCCTAAAGTTCAGGAAGACACTATTGAAGGCATATATTTGAAGTACAGAATAAGTTTTTTGCAGACATCCTCCTGTTTTCTAGGTAGCATTAGCTATGCAATTTAAGTGGACGTAATTCCTCTGCCAGACATAGGAATGACTCCAAATTAACAGACGTTTGACAGAACTATCAGGGGTATTCAAAAATGGACGCAATTGAGCGTGAAAATTGTTTCCTAGGCTTAAAAATTTTTTAATTTTGAAAACATGAGTTTGTTTTCACTTTTTTGAGCCATTTTGAAACGGCTGTACATTCCACGAAATGTCATAGTGTCAAATAATATTCCAGTATGTGGTACACACGTACGAGATGTACTACTACCAGCAACATCTTTAACTCAACTCATCCTGTGTCAGAGATAACTGAAGTAGAAAAGTGATTTACATATTAAGATGTCTGGCCCGAGTTGACAGGGGTATGCCCCCCCCCGAATTTGGTTACACTTTCGCTAAATTTTCGGACAACACCCACCTGGAGGAATACTTCAACGCCTGCTAAGTGAATAGGACGTTTAAAAATATTCGGAAAAGTTATAATATATATATATATGTCATATATATGTTAAGCTTCACTAATATGTCTGTAAGTATTGAGTAAAAGGTGAGTAAGTGAAAGCCTAAGTATAGTCAGAGTATGGTCACACTGTGATGTGTTAATAACTGGCTTGAGGCAGCCAAGCGTTCATAGCGACGTTGCTTTTTGATCCTTCGATGTCGGCTCTTCCTATCATTGCGAAGCAGAATTCGCCAAGCGTCGGATTGGATTGTTCACCCGCCAATAGGGAACGTGAGCTGGGTTTAGACCGTCGTGAGACAGGTTAGTTTTACCCTACTGTTGAAATGTTGTTGCAATAGTAATTCTGCTCAGTACGAGAGGAACCGCAGATTCAGATAATTGGCATTTGCACTTGGCTGAAAAGCCAATGGTGCGAAGCTACCATCTGTTGGATTATGACTGGAACGCCTCTAAGTCGGAATCCGTGCTAGAACGCAACGATGCATTGTCCCGGACATTCGTTGGCGAACGAAGATAGAAGCTGCATTGCTTCCTGCGTCACAATGTGCTTTCTGGAGTAGAACACACTCCGAAACACTAAACAAACTCAAATATACATTTTCTAGGACTAAATCATTTGCAGACGACTTAAATAGAGAACGGGGTATTGTAAGCAGAAGAGTAGCCTTGTTGCTACGATCTACTAAGATTAATCCCTTGTTCTTTGATTTTATTTTTTTTTTCCCGCCGAAAAGCGTCTTCCTTGATTACATTTATTTCTACTTACTCGTTTCTTGTTAATTCGTTAGTGGGCTTTAGAAAATTTCTAACAGTTTTCGATAAAATCTCCCGTAGTTGGATTTCGGTTACTTTTGGAAAATACAACATTCTCGATCCAGCCGTGAAATGCCGGTGATTGGTCGGTGATTGATCTCTGTGTGTGTTTTTTTCTTCCGATTTTCTAGAGCATCCTCCTTATTGCAGTAAGTTATTTCGACAATGAAGTAGCTTTTATTTTGGTTCGGCGCGCAGATCGATTATAGCAGTGAACGCCGAGAGGAAGAAAGGGAGGGAGGGATAAATAAGATAAAATACGCGTGCTTTTCAGCGAAACACGCTCGGAAGTTTCATGTACTTTATAGGGGTTGTTTCTGCTAACGATGTGGGAGTCGGCGTTGATGAATGTTGGCGAGGGTGAGCGATACTGTTGTTAGGGGTGGCGTTGGAATTGACATTCCAATGGAATACAAGTGCTGCACTTCAATTGCTTTGGCTTCTTAGCCAAGCAATGCGGTGCGATAATGAAGCCCTTGCATGGTTACCCCTTCCAACAACTTGCTGTTACAACATCCCGAGCCAGTCATTGTCAACGGCTGCACACCCGCAAACACGTCTTGTCAATTAGTACTAGGCGTTGCCGAGTCACGCACACCGGCAGCTCGAACTGAACAGTGGGCTACTTGCTCGGCTTCGCCTGTTCGCCTGTTCTCCTGTTTTCCTTTTCCTATTACTTGTTAAACTGTAATTGCTCCCCCCCCCCCCCATTCCTACTCAAAAAAAAAAAGAAAATAGAAAAAAAAAAAAGTAATCCACAAATAAAAAGCAATCGACAGAACTTTTAACGGCGGATCTCTTGGCTCGTGCATCGATGAAGAACGCAGCTAACTGCGAAACGTAGTGTGAATTGCAGATTTCAGTGAATCATCGAATTTTCGAACGCAAATGGCGCTTTTTGGTTACGCCGAGAGCATGTCTGTTTGAATGTTGCTACTAAATCGTGCATCGTTTCTTGCACGACCTTTGGAGTCTCATGGTGTTTCGCCGTGTCCCCCTAAATAGATTAGCATTCAAGTACATCGCGTAGCCGAAATGTTCGCAGACTTCGCGTGTGCCGCATTGCTTTCCTTGGTGGCTATTTGACCTCAGATCAGGCAAGACTACCCGCTGAACTTAAGCATATCAGTAAGCGGAGGAAAAGAAACTAACCAGGATTTCCTCAGTAATGGAGAATGAAGAGGAATCGGCTCAAATTTGTAATCGCCGTTGATTGCAACGGCGAATTGTAGTCTCGAGAAGAACTCTCCTGGAACAGCACGTCGTAGAGGGTGACAACCCCGTACGTGGCAAGGTTCGAATGCCGACGAGGTTCTTTCGAAGAGTCGGGTTGTTCGGGAATGCAGCCCTAAATTGGTGGTAAACTCCACCTAAAGCTAAATACCGGCACGAGACCGATAGCGAACAAGTACCGTGAGGGAAAGATGAAAAGAGAGTTAAAGAGTACGTGAAACCAGCAATTTGCCTTGCCGGATTCAGTCGCCTCCGCCAGATCACGTGCTAGTTCGCGATTTCTTTTTAGACGCCACTCGTACAATTGGCCGAGCGAAGGCGGCGCACTTCTGGCAGGTGAGTGTCAGCGTCAGATTGTCACGGGTTAGAAAGTTGCGATGAAGGTAGATCCTTCGGGGTTGTTCAGCGTCGCAAACTATTAATCGCCCGCGGCTGTCTGTGGCCCGTCGCAATGCGTGCCTCCGTGGGTTGGCTGGTGTCCTGTCCTGTTGATGCGGTTGTCGACGGCGGCGGACGGCTATGTCAGTGCATCCAAACCGATGTCCGTCTACAGGTCGGGGTGCACACACCACGCATTGACGATGCTGACGAAAATACGGTTCCATCCGACCCGTCTTGAAACACGGACCAAGGAGTCTAACATGTGCGCGAGTCTGTGCGTGATCGAAACCCGGTGGCGAAATGAAAGGGAAGGGAACTTTTTGGTTGCTGAGGTGAGAAGCCCGGCCGTCGTGTCCGAGCCGCATCATCGACCGACCTGTTCTAATCTTAGAAGGGTTTGAGTAAGAGCGTAGCTGTTGGGACCCGAAAGATGGTGAACTTATGCCTGAATAGAGTGAAGCCAGCGGAAACACTGGTGAAAGCTCGTAGCGATTCTGACGTGCAAATCGATCGTCAAATTTGGGCATAGCGGCGAAAGACTAATCGAACCATCTAGTAGCTGGTTCCCTCCGAAGTTTCCCACAGGATAGCTGGGACTCCTCCGACGCAGTTTTATCGGGTAAAGCGAATGATTAGAGGTCTTAGGGTCGAAATGACTTTAACCTATTCTCAAACTTTAAATTGGTAAGAAGTCCGACTTGCTCGAATGAAGCCGGACAATGGAATGCGAGTCCTTAGTGGGCCATTTTTGGTAAGCAGAACTGGCGATGCGGGACGAACCGAACGTCGCGTTAAGGTGCCGAAGTCGACGCTCATCAGATCCCACAAAAGGTGTTGGTCGATATTGACAGCAGGACGGTGGCCATGGAAGTCGGAATCCGCTAAGGAGTGTGTAACAACTCACCTGCCGAATCGACTAGCCCTGAAAATGGATGGCGCTCAAGCGTCGCACCCATACTCGACCGTCGGAGCAAATGCCCTAGTTCCGACGAGTAGGAGGGCGCGGAGGTCGTGACGCAGCCTTTGACGCGAGTCAGGGTGAAACGTCCTCTGGTGCAGATCTTGGTGGTAGTAGCAAATATTCAAATGAGAACTTTGAAGACTGAAGCGGAGAAAGGTTCCATGTGAACAGCAGTTGGACATGGGTGAGTCGATCGTAAGACACAGGAAAGTTCCGTTATAAAACGCCCACTTTCGGGGGCCGCCTGTCGAAAGGGAATCGGGTTAATATTCCCGAACCAGAACAGGGATATGGCCACTTGTGGCACACAGCGGTAACGCAAACGAACTCGGAAACGTCGGCGAGAGTCCCGGGAGGAGTTCTCTCTTCTTTTTAACGGACTGTCACCCTGGAATCGGTTTAGCCGGAGATAGAGTTTCACGTTCGGTAAAGCTCCACAGATCTTGTGGGGTCCGGTGCGCCTTCGACGGCCCTTGAAAATCCGGTGGAGTTGTTCATTTTCCTCTCTGGTCGTACTCATAACCGCAGCAGGTCTCCAAGGTGAGCAGCCTCTAGTCGATAGAACAATGTAGGTAAGGGAAGTCGACAAAATGGATCCGTAACTTCGGGACAAGGATTGGCTCTAAGGGTTGGGCATGTCGGGCTGGGACTTGAGGCGCGCGGACCCGTCCTGGACTGGTCAGGACTCTTCGGGGTCTGGGCCGGATCGGGAAGGGGCTTCACGTCGATGGACTCAGCTACGATCGTCAGGTCAATTCGGCATGCAATTAACAACCGACTTAGAACTGGAACGGACAAGGGGAATCCGACTGTTTAATTAAAACAAAGCATTGCGATGGCTGGTGACCGGTGTTGACGCAATGTGATTTCTGCCCAGTGCTCTGAATGTCAAAGTGAAGTAATTCACCCAAGCGCGAGTAAACGGCGGGAGTAACTATGACTCTCTTTGTCTCTCTATTAGTTACCTCCTGGGCCTCACCCGCGTAAAGTAGCAGATCGCACTCAACTAGCGGGATAGGGGATGCTCCTTTTAAGTCGAGCTTAGTGTGCGGCTGGTTGATATTCCTGTTGTAATGACAGGTCGGTCTGCAATGCGTCACTAAACCCGCTGCTGGTAGCTCACTGTGTGAAATAGGTAAATGCACAGGAGGGTGGAAAGCGGCTTCACTGCCTGGTTAATATATGTACCTGTCGGTGTGACCATGGGGCCGGTCCAAGCCCCTGATGCCACTGCGTCAGGGACTGGACCGTGCGATGCGCATTCTTTAGGTGACGAGCTGCGAGCCTTGAACTAATCGCGGCAACCGGCTTGCAATGACATGTGACGAGCCAACCGGGTGCATCGTCGCGGCCGGAATGGTTGACGGCTAGCCGAAATTAGCTGGAATTCCACATAACCCGTGTTAAAATGCTCAACACAGTGAGTTGCTTTGACCATTTGGTTTTACTGGGCCCGTCATCCTGTAACCAGCCAGTGTTGTTACAGGGCTGTAAGCCGGAAGTGGTTTGACTTTTCTTGCTAGTACCGCCAGTATCAATATGGGAAACGGTCAACGAGGACCTGTGCTGTAGGTTTGATTCGGTGCTGTCCCAACTGTTATGCAGGACAACGTTCTGACCTGCGCAATCAAGTGGCATGGACAGCCTGTGCTTTCACTATTATTATTAAAGTGGCACTGCGATGGAAAATCGTGTTGCTATTTTTTTCCAGAAAATAAAAATATAGCACCTACTAAACATTCTCACCAAATATCAGAGTCAGATTCGATCTTCTTACCTGTTTATTTTGTGATCCTTTTCGGTTATTCAACGACCGCCATTACTAGCTTCCAATTAACGCGGTGGGGTGAGCTGGACCGGATGTGACATCATTTACTCAACACGAAACTGATTATAAACTGATTACCGATATTCGATCAATATGTCTTCCGACGAAGAAATTGCGGTTTCTGAAAGCGAGCAGTCTTCTGTAGGCGGCATAAGTTACTCCCCTGGTGGTGAGATGTCGCATGATTCTGATGGAAGTAATTTGGATGATACGATTCCTACGATACTTCAGATGAACCTCTTGCAACGCCAGAAGAACACGCCGAGTATCAACGTGTCATTTAGCTACAGATGCAAGAACAACAACAGCTGGCTGTTCGGCTTTCTGGTGAACAGTCAATCGATTCCTGGTAACTTTCTATAAATTTGTGTATCTGTACAAATGTTCAACATCATATGCTTGGGCGACATAAAGAAAGGAATATCAGAGTATTTTAATAAAGGAGTATACTGGATTTGAAGAGGGAGAGAACTCGAATAATTTTTATATTAAATCGTCTTTTAGTCTTTATATTATGTCCTTGCCTTTGCCTAGGTGTAAGTGTGGTAATTGTTCTTTGGAGTTTGTTGTCAAGCCGGATGAATGTCGCTGTTGTTTCGATATTGACCAAAATGTAAACAAAAAATGGCTGAAACTTAATGATCGATACTTGACAGAACACCCAGCTTTTGAGCCCGTGTGTTTAAACCCTTGGGTTTTGCGAATTGCTGGTATAAGTTTTAAAACCAAAATCAAAGGAGCCAAAAATTACACTTTGTATATGAAAGGGAAGAAAAGCGAATCTGAGTAAGTATTTATCATTCCCAATAAATGGCTAGCCTCGATGAACATTGTCAGTTAATTTGTTACTTAACTTAGGTTTTTTCGAGCAGTAGCATGCAGGCAATTTGTTAGGCTTGTGTGGGATTACACAGGTAGTTCGATGAGGTATCCCCTTCCATGCTGTGTGTATTCAAGGATAAGAAAAGAGTTCAAAAGTAAAGAATATACTGGATATGAGGACGAAGAGGAGAACTCGGATTCATAATAGCTGGTTTCAGTACTGTCAGTCTTTAAACCAACAAGTTGTAACCAGCACCATTAGATTAGCTTGCTCACAGCATCTCTCCTGTTGAGTTTAATTATAAATAAACAATAGACCTAGTAGTTCGAAATTTGGCTACTGAACAGCAGCAGTGTTGGCAGTGCATTCACCCCTCTTGTGGCCTTTCATTGGCTTTCCATACAGGATGGAGCCTTTCTCTGTCTTGTTTGATGGGTGGGGTTTTCTTGTCATAATTCATCAACTAAAAAATACAACATATAGAAGAAAATGATGAATGTCCACTTATTAAAGTCACTGGATTCTACAGCATCATCAAATAAAATACTTGGACATACTTGAGCAAGTAGGGGGGACGGTTGCAGTTTCTTTTCCTTTCCTCATCATAAACTTTTGTATTTTCCTTGTTTTTCCAGCATAGTGTGAATAGGGTCAGGCACTTCTTGTTTCAGCTTTTGTTCAAAGGATATTTTCACAAGCCTAACAAATTGCCTATATGCTACTGCTCAAAAAAACCTAACAAGTATTTCAAATTAACTGACAATGTTCATCGAGGCTAGCCATTTATTGGGAATGATAAATACTTACTCAGATTCGCTTTTCTTCCTTTCATATACAAAGAAGTGTAATTTTTGGCTCCTTTGATTTTGGTTTTAAAACTTATACCAGCAATTCGCAAAACCCAAGGGTTTAAACACACGGGCTCAAAAGCTGGGTGTTCTGTCAAGCATCGATCATTAAGCTTTTCTTCAGCCATTTTTTGTTTACATTGATCAGTATTGAAACAACAGCGACATTCATCCGGCTTGACAACAAACTCCAAAGAACAATTACCACACTTACACCTAGTCAAAGGCAAGGACATAATATAAAGACTAAAAGACGATTTAATAATGTAATATAAAAATTATTCGAGTTCTTTCCCTCTTCAAATCCAGTATACTCCTTTAATAATAATGTATATATTCTACACTCGAATTTTCCTTCACCCAAAATCCTTCGAACACGCTATGTAATCGAGTGAAATGCCCAATATTACTTATAATATACTCCTTTAATACTCTGATATTCCTTTCTTTATGTCGCCCAAGCATATGATGTTGAACACTGTACAGATACACAAATTTATAGAAAGTTACCAGGAATCGATTGACTGTTCACCAGAAAGCCGAACAGCCAGCTGTTGTTGTTCTTGCATCTGTAGCTAAATGACACGTTGATACTCGGCGTGTTCTTCTGGCGTTGCAAGAGGTTCATCTGAAGTATCGTAGGAATCGTATCATCCAAATTACTTCCATCAGAAGTGTGTTGAGTAAATGATGTCACATCCGGTCCAGCTCACCCCACCGCGTTAATTGGAAGCTAGTAATGGCGGTCGTTGAATAACCGAAAAGGATCACAAAATAAACAGGTAAGAAGATCGAATCTGACTCTGATATTTGGTGAGAATGTTTAGTAGGTGCTATATTTTTATTTTCTGGAAAAAAATAGCAACACGATTTTCCATCGCAGTGCCACTTTAAGGCCCGAAAAGTTATGTGCCTCCCATAGCCAAATGCCTTGATAAGAACCCAAGCATGATATAAACCTTGGATCTCAAGCCGCCACCACCATTCGATGCCGATGGGGACAGTTCGTCGCTAAGTCAGCGATGGAAAGACTGGAGAGAACCGTTTTACGATGTATACTCTTGCCTCTAATATCACGAACGACGCTCAAAAACGTGCAGTTCTACTATACGTCGCCGGACCAGCGGTTTATAAGATATTCAAGACCCTGCCGGAGAAAGGAACAAGTTACGACACAGCGATCGAGAAATTGGATCAATACTTTCAACCACAAAAGAATTTAATCTACGAACGCTATGTTTTCAAGCAATGTCAACCACAACCAAGGGAATCGGTCGATAGTTTCATCACCCGTCTGCGCGAGTTAGCCGAAACATGTGAATTTCAAAACACGGACATTGAAATACGAGATCACTTTGTTATGACATGTTCGTCGCACAGTTTTCGAACAAAACTTCTTCGGGAGAAAGATTTGACGCTTTCCAAGCTGCTCACGATGGCAAGAGCCAAAGAAATGGCAGAAAAACAAGCATTGAAAATTTCGGATCGCGAAGGTGAACATCGTAGGATAAATCAAGTTCAAGACGACAAATCTACTCAGCGCCAAACAAGTGAGGTGTCAAAACACGAATGTCGAAATTGCGGGGGTGTTTATAAACAAGGACACAATGAAATCTGTCCAGCGAAAGGAAAGACTTGCAGATCGTGTGGGAAACAAAATCACTATGCAAAAGTATGTCGTAGCAGCAAACAAACCAAGCCAAGAAACCGCTTTACTAAGGTCAATCCACCAAAGAAAGAAAATGTCAAAACAACGAAACAGGAAGCGCCAAGTTCATCGTCGGAAGATGAATATACTTTCACTGTGACGTCAGATCGAAAGAATGCTCATAGCAGCAAAGACAAAGGAACTTCCGCCAAAACAAACTCGACGCTCACCCAAATACAAATCGCTAAAACTGCTATTGAAATCACCATCGACTCCGGAGCATCAACAAATATCCTTGATCGCAATGCCTTTCAAGCAATTAAAAAGAAGACAACCAGATGAACGAACAAGTGAAACAGCGAGATGATGAGGAAGAGAAGAAAATGAAAGACCGAGCGGACAAAAGAAACAAAGCTGCAGTGTCAGAGATTCAAGTAGGCGATCAAGTTCTAGTTCCAGCTCCAAAGCATAATAAGTTGTCCTTACCATATCAAGTTCATCCGTACAAAGTCGTGGCTAGAAAAGGAAGCATGGTAACAGCACAAAGTAAAGACCACACCGTAACCAGAAATGTTGCTGGTTCAAGAAGGTAACAAAAGCAACAAAGATGGATGATAGTGACGCTGATGAGGAAGATTCTGACGAATGGGTAGAGGAAGAACAGAATGATCCACCTGCAAATGAGCCTAAATCTGACAGCGAGTCTGAACCTGACAATGAGTCTGAACCTGACAATGTTCTTACACCAAGATATCCAATCCGTAGGAACAGGCAACCTCCTAACTATTATATAAGATAGTAAGTCAGAACTACTATTGACACTTATATTATTTAGTTAAATAACTTTACGAACATCGTTGAAAGTTTATTTTATACGGTATTAATCTATAAAGAAATGGAGGGATGTAATGTTGTCACATGACAAGTCACATGACAAGTCACATGACAGGTCACAGGACATAAGAAAGAACACACACACAGGGTGGGAGGCCTAGACTGAAAGAGTATGTGTTAACGTGGTTTTGTGTAAGTATTTAAGTTTGATATTATTTTAATAAATGTGTACAACAACTACATTATACTTAGGTCTTGTGAAACATACTAATAAACTGATGAGCTCCTTTAGAAGGCTTTACTGATCTGTTTTTTTCTAGATTTCATGCATCGTTGTTGTTTTTCCGAACAATGTTAATAAACTGAACGTCTTTGCAAAGGAAATGTTCTTCGCAAATATATTCTAACTTTTTTTTTCTTTTTTTAGATTTTTCTTCGTTGGATACAGCTCAACGGAAAAGGTGGAAATAACCTGAACGGTCTTTGCAAATAATAAATAACTCAACGTGTGTGCAAAGTGACGTTCTTTGCAAAATATATTCTAACTGTTTTTTAGATTTGTTACATAGAACTTGAAAAAATTGCCAAAACTTTACTAGTTTATGTTCAAAATTTGACTTTTCAAATATTGTTGATTTTTAAATTTTAAAATGTGAAATATAGTAGGTACAGACATGTAACAACCATGAAACTCTTCGTCTCAGTGAGACGAATCTAATGATATCTGTTGTGACTCAATACATTACAGAACTGGAAAAAATTGCAAAAACTTACTAGTTCATGTTCAAAATTTGACTTTTCAAATATTGCTGATTTTTAAATTTTAAAATGTGAAATATAGTAGGTACAGACATGTAACAACCATCCAAATCTTCGTCTCAGTGAGACGAATCTAATGATACCTGTTGTGACTCAATACATTACAGAACTGGAAAAAATTGCAAAAACTTACTAATTATGGTCATAATTTGACTTTTCATAAATACATGGCAGTACTCAAAATGCATTTTTAAATATTTTCTAGGCGAAAAAAGCCATTTATCGGCCTGAAAATTGCAGACCCCCACCTACCCCCGTCTAACTTTTGACGCTGATGCGGAATCTGGTGTCAGATTTAAAAACGAGTAAAACCGGGGTGAGATATCAAAGACATCCTGTATTTTCTAACGTCATTGGTTCATCCGCTGATTACGTCACAAGCACGAGACCGCCAAGCGTCAAACTCTGTCAATCTATTAGGCATAGGCAGGTCCTTACGCTTACCAAGTTTCATGTTGATAGCACAGACACAAAATAAATGACTGAATAGAACACACAGAACGGGAAAAAATTGCAAAAACGTGCTAATTATGGTCATAATTTGACTTTTCATAAATACAAGGCAGTACTCAAAATGCATTTTAAATATTTTCTATGCGGAAAAAAAACATTTATCGGCCTGAAAATTGCAAACCCCCGCTTGCCGGCGTCTAACTTTTGACGCTGATGCCGAATCTGGTGTCAGATTTTAAAACGAGTAAAACCGGGGGAAGATATCAAAGATATCCTGCATTTTCTAACGTCATTGGTTCATCCGCTAGTTACGTCACAACCACGTGACCGCCAAGCGTCAAACTCTGTCAATCGATTAGGCATAGGCAGGTCCTTAGGCCTACCAAGTTTCACGTTGATAGCACAAACACAAAATAAATGACTGAATAGAACACACAGAACGGGAAAAAATTGCAAAAACGTGCTAATTATGGTCATAATTTGACTTTTCATAAATACAAGGCAGTACTCAAAATGCATTTTAAATATTTTCTATGCGGAAAAAAACCATTTATCGGCCTGAAAATTGCAAACCCCCGCTTGCCGCCGTCTAACTTTTGACGCTGATGCCGAATCTGGTGTCAGATTTAAAAACGAGTAAAACCGGGGGGAGATACACAGGAGTTAGACATCGAAGCAAGAGCAAGATTTGAACTCTTTGACATTCAGACAAGCTTCATACTCACGTGTAAATGTCTCCTTACAACTCACGATATAAATTGTTAAAAAGAGGATGTGTTGCAACCGATAACTTTGACTAAAAGACGTTTGGCCAGCAATTTCAATAAAGGCAGCGGAAACAGGCCGAACAAGCGGCAGTTCCTGAACTGGGTAGTAACAAAGACGGACGAAGAAGCGTCCCCATCAAGTGAAGATGCAACTGAAACACAGAAAAAAGTAAAACAGCACAGGACGGCCCGTTCGCTTTTACCTCAGGAGTTAGACATCGAAGCAAGAGCAAGATTTGAAATCTTTTACATTTAGACAAACTTCATACTCAGTCAATTTGCGTGTAAATGTCTCCTTACAACTCACGATATAAATTGTTAAAAAGAGGAGGATGTGTTGCAACCGCTTAAATTTGACTAAAGGCCTAAGCGGCAATTCCTGAACTGGGTAGTGACAAAGACGGACGAAGAAGCGTTCCCATCAAGTGAAGACGCAACTGACACACAGAAAAAAGTAAAATAGCACAGGACGGCCAGTTCGCCTTTACCTCAGGAGTTAGACATCGAAGCAAGAGCAAGATTTGAAATCTTTGACATTTAGACAAGATTCATACTCAGTCAATTTGCGTGTAAATGTCTCCTTACAACTCACGATATAAATTGTTAAAAAGAGGAGGATGTGTTGCAACCGATAACTTTGACTAAAAGAAGTTTGGCCATCAATTTCAATAAAGGCAGCGGAAACAGGCCGAACAAGCGGCAGTTCCTGAACTGGGTAGTGACAAAGACGGACGAAGAAGCGTTCCCATCAAGCAAAGATGCAACTGACACAGAGAAAAAAGTAAAATAGCACAGGACGGCCCGTTCGCCTTTACCTCAGGAGTTAGAAATCGAAGCAAGAGCAAGATTTGAAATCTTTGATATTTAGACAAGCTGCATACTCAGTCAATTTGCGTGTAAATGACTTCATACAACTCACGATATAAATTGTTAAAAAGAGGAGGATGTGTTGCTACCGTTAACTTTGACTAAAGCACGTTTGGCCAGCATTTTCTATAAGGGCAGGGTTGGGTGTGGTGGGCCCATGACCATCAAGTTTTATAACAATCTGTGTGTTATCCCTGTGGTAACTTTTCGGACACCTCTAGCTTAAAACTCGTAAGAGATAAAGGATCGATAGGCCATGCTTTCACAGTTTGTATTCATACTGAAAATCAAAATCAAGTGAGCTTTTACCCTTTCTACATGAGATTTCCGTTCTCATTGGGCTCACCTTAGGACACCTGCGTTATCATTTGGCAGTAGTGCCGCCCCAGCCAAACTCCCAATCTGACAGTGCTTCGGCCCGGATCGACCGGCAGACGAGCGATCTTAAAACCAATATGTGGACGCGTAACGTCCAGTTCCGCTTCACCGAGTAAGTAAAAAAAACGACGAGAGTAGTGGTATTTCACCGGCGGATTGCTCCTCCCACTTATTCTACACCTCTCGTGTTTTTTCACAGAGTCAGACTAGAGTCAAGCTCAACAGGGTCTTTTTTCCCCGCTGTTGTCGCCAAGCCCGTTCCCTTGGCTGTGGTTTCGCTAGATAGTAGATAGGGACAGTGGGAATTTCGTTAATCCATTCATGCGCGTCACTAATTAGATGACGAGGCATTTGGCTAGAGGGTGTATTAAATTTTTATTATAATATTATAAATTATAACCTAATACAGATTATACCTAATGGAGTGTAGATCTCGCACTTATTCCTTTATATTTACATACACGAAAATACCGTATCACCCACTTAATGGTCCGTCATAATCTCGGCGTTATAAAAGTTGATCGTTTAAAAGTTTTGAAAATGTTAAAGCCGCCTTCTAAACACATAATAGATAGTAAGGATATGTCATTATCTTTAATACATGCAGTGTTCTTTAGAAATTCATAACTTGGCTGCGCAAAAGTTCCTCTCCAATTCATTGAAACAGACGAAAACCCCACCTCAGTTGTACTACATACCCTGTTAACCCACCCAATTATATCGTCCTTTCGATAATAGTCTACTTTTCGGCGGTGAACATCATGAAGATTAGCGTTGTCTGCAGCGATTGTTACATCCACGACATAAGCGAAATTATAGCCAATCTTCGACAATACGAGGTCCGGTTTGCGTATTCCCTCCCGCGTGGAGATGTTTGGTTCGACCAATACCCTCCAGCCCTTATTCTCACATTGTTTTGCAACCATAGTAACAATCCTATCATGCCTCCTTATTCTTTCCCCCCAAGTTCGTTCACACACTTGAAGTATGTGACCCAATGATTCCGTGCGACCGCAGCAGTCACATTGTGTAGATACTCCAGGTCTACCTCTAGAGTTCCTTAATGCCGTATTCATTAGGTTACCTCGTATCTTTATTGCTCCAATATAGTTATATCCTTTCATAACTGCTCTACCATTTGTTAACCAACCATGAATCTTCCCCACTATACCTGAACTCTGTAGCCCACGTCCGCCGACTGTTCGATACAAAGCCTCCGCATAAACTCGCTTCATTACTGCTTTGAATGTAATTGCAGTACCATAAATCTTAGTTGGTGTAATCCACTTGTTCAAAAGTCTTTGAAAATGTTCAGTTGATATAACTGCCTGGACTGCGGGATCCCGGTTATTAAGCATCGTTGAAATTCGCTTTTCCTTCATCATAGGAACACATGCTGAAAATGATGATAGTCCCAAACCTCCTTCACTTGCAGCAGTATAGAAGAAAGGTATGCTGGTGTCCTTTGGAAGTTTTAACCACTTGTGTACCGCAGCCCGAATCATACGATCGAGATACTTTAAATAACCTCGCGACACCCGTCCCAAGACCAACTGGTGGTAATAAGATGGTATTATATGGGTCTGTACGATATACAGGAGCGTCCTTGAGTACGGACGTGCAATTTTGAGCTCTTGAATTTTCACTCAAATTCTTGACGAAAATATGTCTAAGGACACTATCAAGTCCCTTAGAAAGCAGAATGATGGTCTAAAGGCTCAGATCGAATCCTTGATGAAAGAATTTAAGAAGCTAGAAGAAGAAGTCAATAGTAAAGGAACGAGAGATACCAGTCGTGGCGACCATACTTGCTTGACGCCGGACAAGGAAACTCAGAAGAGCTTGGAGTATTTGGGCAACGAATACGATGAGCTAAATCGTTTCAGCAATACGGCCAGGCAACAAATTTCTCGTTTGGAAACTCGCTTAACCGAATTAGCTGATAAGGTTGAGAATCTTTCTAAATCGATTGATGAAGTCCAGCATTACAGCTATTCGTACAACGTGAAGTTGGTAGGAATACCCGAGTTTAAACCGAAAGAATCTGCAATTGAGACAAGCACACTTTGTGTTGAAATCTTCAAAGCCATGGGCGTTCAAGTGTCAATTCAGGACATAGACATTGCTCACCGCGTGGGGATGAGAAAGGAAAATAATGGTCGACCAAAGCCCATTATCTGCAAATTCGCTCGACGCCTTGCTCGTGAGCAAGTGATGGTGATGAGACGAGATGTAAGAAAAATAGATCCAATTAGTATTGGTCTATCTCAGGAATCGTCTTTGTCAAATGCTGGTATATATGACCACCTAACTCCTAAGCTTCAACAGCTTTTAACAGACGCTAAGAAAGTCAAAGACGACAATAATTTCAGATTCTGCTGGACCAAGAATTCCGTGATTTACCTACGAAAGTCTGAAGATTCGCAGCCAATTAGGATAAAACACCACAGCGATTTGGAGAACATAACAACTGAGTAAACTGTAATAAGACAGATAAGTAGAAAATTTATAGATATATTTTTTTTTAATTATTAACTTATGGCTACCACTAAAGAAAAATCTAATTTGAATAAAACTCTCCTCCGAGAGTTACCGTTTCATGGTGTAAATCTCGCTCAATTCTACAGTCAGTTTAATAATAGTTTAAATAACTCTTTACCAACAAAAAAATATCTCGAACGTTTAACTAGCATTTATGATTTAGATCTATTTTATTTAAATATATCCGATAAAAACTTTAATCCTTACTCTCAATCGGTACGATGCAAATATTATTCGCCTTATAGCTTCAGTCAATTGAAAAATAAATTCACTAAATCTGTAATTAATTCTAGATTTTCCATATTTCATAATAATATAAGGAGCCTGAAAAGGAACTTAGAAAACTTTCAAACACATCTTTTAGATGAGCTGGATTTTCACTTTAGTATAATTGGAATCACTGAAACTAGAATTAACCGGTCAGTTATTAGTGATTTTAATCCCTCATTACCAAATTATAACTTTGAATTTGTACCAACCCCTCAAGCTGCTGGGGGAGTTGGAATGTATATTGACAACGCCTTAAAATATAAAATAATTGAAAAATGCACTAATGAAGCTTTTCAGGCTCTTTGGATTGAAATCCAACAACCGAAAGATGCAAACATAATATGCGGGGTAATTTATAGACAACACAATTCACCGGAGAGTTTCCAAGCTTACTTTGAGGAAACCATTGAGAAATTAACCGCCTTTGGTAAACCTATTTATCTCATGGGTGACATCAACATAAATCTCCTCCGTTCCGATACATGTAAATATGCACAAAATTTTCTTCTTTCCCTACAGAGCTTTAACCTGATTCCAACGATTGATAAACCAACTCGTGTGTACAACAATTCAGCTACGCTCATTGACAACATATTTGCCAGTAATGTAGATGATTCAATTATTAGCGGTAATATAGTTTCTGACATTAGCGATCACTATTCACAGTTTTGTATTTCTTGTTCTAATAAAAGTGATTATACCTGTCAAAGACAAAAAAATCTATACCGGGATTATTCAAATTTTTCTGATGTTAAATTTAATAATGAACTTTCCCAGTTAGATCTAAATACTGTTATTTCAAATAGCATTGAGTTAAATAAATCATTTTCTACATTTTACAACAAACTGAACAGACTAATCAATAAGCACGCGCCTCTAAAACCTGTTTCAAAACGCAAAGCTAAACGATTGTCAAAACCATGGATAACAAGGGGTATAAGGAAATCAATTAAAAATAAAAATTTACTTTTTTATTCGGGCGACAAAGATAAATATAAATTATACAGAAATAAGATATCAATTCTTACTCGTTTGAGTAAGAAAGCATATTATCATAAATATTTCGAAGACAATTTTGGCAACATTAAAAAAACTTGGGAAGGTATTAATAACCTTATCAATCGTAATAAGAATAATAATAGACCGATAACTTCTCTTAAATGCCCAAAAAGTAACACAATATCATATAACCCTTCTGAATTTCCTAATATTCTCAACAAATATTTTTCGTCAGTGGGCCACGAACTGGCATCTAAAATGCCAAATTCGCCAATCCCATTTACTGATTATTTGCCAAGAATTAACAGCCCATGTTCTTTCGCTTTCAATCATGTTTCTCCTAAAGAAATTGAATTAGAAATTATGACAATTCCAATGAAAAAAGCTTATGGTCTATACTCGTGCCCTGTCCGTATTTTGAAATGTGGTCGGCATATTTTATGCAAGCCTTTATCAGATTTACTTAATAAATCAGTTGAAACTGGTATTTATCCCGCTAAACTCAAACATGCTAAAGTTTTCCCTATTTTCAAAAATGATGATGAAACTGATCCTTCAAATTATAGACCAATATCGCTTCTTTCAATATTTAATAGAATTTTTGAAAAAATGATGTACAATCGCCTCAAGATTTTTCTTGAGAAATACAATGTTTTGTATCAGAATCAATATGGCTTTCGTGAAAAACGTTCAACTCAACACGCTATACTTGACATTGTAAATCAAATTCAAACAAATATGGATCAGAAGAAGTTTTCGTGTGGCATTTTTATTGATTTACAAAAAGCGTTTGATACGGTAAACCACTCTATATTATTAAGAAAACTACAGCATTACGGAGTACGTGGGATTGTTAATGATTGGTTCTCCTCTTATTTATCAAATCGTATCCAAACAATACAAATTGGTTCTAACATATCTGAGAAAGAAACAACATTAACTGGTGTACCTCAAGGATCAGTTTTAGGACCCTTACTTTTTCTCATATATGTTAATGATATCTATAAATCTTCTAATAAATTAAAATTTTATTTATTTGCTGACGATACTAATTTGTTATATGCCGATAAAGATTTAAAGTCGTTGGAATCTACTGTTAATGTTGAACTTTTCAAAATATATAATTGGTTAACAGCAAACAAATTATCATTAAATATTAAAAAATCTAATTTTGTAATTTTTCACCCTTATCAGAAACGGCTTGACTATCAGGTAGATTTGAAAATATTTGATAATCATTCTAACACACTTATTTCTCTAGAACGTAAAAATTATGTTAAATATTTGGGCGTGCTTATTGATAGTAATCTGACATGGAAATATCACATTAGCCACGTTGCTTTAAAAATAAGTAAATCGATTGGTGTTATCGCTAAATTAAGACATTTTGTACCTATAAGTACTTTACTAAATATTTATAGATCCCTTATTCTTCCATACATATCATATGGCATTGTTGCATGGGGTCAGGCTGCCAAGGTTCATCTCAATAAAATCCTTAAACTTCAAAAACGTGTTCTTCGACTAATGAATTTTGGGCAGTATGACTCGCATGCAATCCCTTTTTTTGTCTCTGCTAATATATTACCTATTGATTTGCTCTACTTTAAGTCCGTGTCTATTTTAATGCATGATGTATATAATAATCTGACACCATTAAATATTTCAAATTTGTTTACTTCTTCACAGGAAGTACACAAATATAACACTAGATTTTCCTCAAGAGGTAACTACTATGTGAAGTACTCACGTTTAAACAAACAAATTAAATCATTCTCAAGAACAGGAGTTGGGGTTTGGAATAGCATTCCTATCAATTTGTGTAAATTCTCAAAAAACAAATTCAAGAAAACATTACATGAAACATTATTTTCTATACTTATTGAGGAGGAGGATTATATTGATGTGCCAACAATAATGAGAAAATTGCAAAACATTAAAATTGAAATAAATTAATGAAATGAAATAATTTAACAAAGTCTGGGAAACCTTAGCATTATATGTTTGCATTTTCCGGTGTTTATTTATTTATTTAGTTTTTCTCTATTTTTTTCTAATATTGTAGTTTTAATATACTCTGTAACATGCATATATGGTATGGGAATTTATATTATTTTATATGGTATAAGTTCGTATATTATATATAAGAAAATATTGATCAGGATATATATGTATGTATATATATATGTGTATATGTATGTGTATGTGTCTGTATGTATGTATGTATGTGTGTGTATGTATATGTATATATATGTATGTATATATGTATGTATATATATATATATATATATATATATATATATATATATATATATGTATGTGTGTGTATATGTATGTATATATATATATATATTGTTACATATTGATAACTACTATTTACTGGATCCAGCCTTGAGATTTTTCAAATTTTTTTCTAATCTATCACTGTTCGCCTCGTCTAGCCTTTGCTAATTGCGGACAGTGATTGTTACTGTATAATTTTTGACTTCAATAAAATGATGATGATGATGATGATGATGATGATGATGATGTTGAGGCTTTAAAGGTGCCTTTGTAACATTACTCAAGACTTTCTCCAACGACTCCTTGACATCGACCTTTTCCAAAGATGCAGAAAACTTCAGTTCAAGGTATTTATACGTCTCCTGAACGTTCATAGCCGGTATTAGGTCGCCATTGGCCACAAGATACGGTAAAGGGTTAACAACCCACATCTTCCTCTTTCCATCCACTTCAATTCTCATTGATGCTGATTTTCCATTTGCACCTGTACTAATTGTAAGGCCAGACAGTCCCAAACTACGCTCCAATCGCTTTAATTGATGAGCCGCTCCATCAGGTGTTTGAGTCAAAAGAACAATATCATCCGCAAATGCCAAGTAATTAATCAAACAACCGTTAATCTCCACCCCAATTTGCTGATCCAAGTCAGACAACACCCAATCGATGACCGCGTTAAACAAATGCACAGACATGGGATCACCTTGCTTGACACCACGCTTTACAGAAATAGGATTGGACTTCTGCCCTTTAACTCGAATGATGGTAGAACTGTCGGAGTAAAGTTCGCGTAAGTAGCTAAGGAAAGGTGGTGGAACTCCAATACGTCTTGCCGCAATCAAAATTGACTGGTGAGATACAGAATCAAACGCTTTTTTCACGTCAATGAATACCGCATTTACAGGACTGTTCCGCTTACATTCTCCTTAATGATTGGAGCATGACGGTTGTATAAATTAGTTAAGATAGACTTTAGTAACAACCAAGCGTCATTAACATTTGATTCGTTGTAAAACGGCATCCAATTAATTTTCCCTAAATCAGATTTCAACAATTCTGGATTGTAATTTTTATAATCGCGACAGGATATCAGCCTTTCGTTGTAGTGGTTTGAATTTAGCTTTCGTGCACAACCTATCATTTCGTGATCGCCAATGCTTGTAGGAATGACTTCAGACTGTACTAAGTTCTCGGGTTTGTTTGTTAAAATCATTTGTTTGAGGCCATGCACATTGAATATTAACTTAAGATCTTTATTGTCTTTATTGTCAAGAAAATTTGCATTCATGTCCCCGAGGAGTATGGTTTCCTTTGATTCACTCATAGCTTTTGTTAGCATGCTATTAAACAGTTCATTAAAGTCTTTGTCTAGATGCTTGGATGAATCAGGAGGGCGGTAGACAGACGCAATCAAAATACCTTTCGAACATTTAGGGCGTATTTCAAACCAAATAACTTCAATTTTTTCGTTTTCCAAATCTAGTCTACGATCCCAAATAAGTCCATCCGATATGTAGGCACCAACACCACCCCCTTTCCCAGATTTTCTTGATCGACTAATAAATGAATACCCAGGAATATCGTAATATGAGTCAGGTTCAACTCCGTCTTGCTCATCAATATGCGTTTCACTTAAAGTCAAAATGTCTATTCCTTTGAAGCTTTGAAATAACTCTGAGATATACGCAGAGTTAGACGATAGCCCTCTGGCATTTTGGTGCATAATCTTTAAGCCTTTTACCTTAAGCAATGACATCTGGGTATAGCCTTAAGCTCACCAACAGTCATACGATCGTATCCTGGAGCACTGCTACGCATTCTCTTAATGGTTTCGTCCAACTCCTCCTCTGTTACGGCATTAACCAAATTCCACCTCACTGGACCAACCGCTTCAGGATTGCGCACATCACTAACCGATGGGTGTTCAAAAACAGTTCTCCAATAATTCTCCTGCTCGTTCAAGGGAACTTTTCTTCTCCTTTCTCCGACCATTCTCCGTCAATAACATCTTTAGCACATCTCGATCTATTTTGCTTGAAAAGCCTTTGCACACGAGCAAAATCAGCTCTCCTTTTCTTCCGTTTAATTAACATACACTCGTGTTCGCCGAACGATCGGTGGTCTATCGACAACATCCTTCTTCGGTACCCATTTCTCGAAGTCATCGTCAACGAATGCACGCACGTTGCCATCCGGACATCCGGGTATGATATTCTCGACATCAAATGAAGCACAGAACGAAAATCCCTGGATGGTTTCTTTCAACTCGGCACCCCAACTTCCATCTTCACTCGTAGGGACTTCGTTACCGTTCGAAGGTGTTGATTCATCGCTGGGTTCCGTCACATCCGCCTCTCCACCGCGTGCATCCTCAGTTAAACCAGTTAGGTCAGCTTCTAAAGAAGTCAATAATTCTTGATACACATGATTGTTCTTACGCCGCACTCCCTTAATACTCCCGTAAACCAGTTCCTGGGTTTTAGCGAATTTCAACGATGCTTAATAACCAGGATCCCGCAGTCCAGGCAATTATATCAACTGAACATTTTCAAAGACTTTTGAACAAGTGGATTACACCAACTAAGATTTATGCTACTGCAATTACATCCAAAGCAGTAATGAAGCGAGTTTATGCGGAGGCTTTGTATCGAACAGTCGACGGACGTGGGCTACAGAGTTCAGGTATAGTGGGGAAGATTCATGGTTGGTTAACAAATGGTGGAGCAGTTATGAAAGGATATAACTATACTGGAGCAATAAAGATACCAGGTAACCTAATGAATACGGCATTAAGGAACTCTAGAGTTAGACCTGGAGTATCTACACAATGTGAGTGCTGCGGTCGCACGGAATCATTGGGTCACATACTTCAAGTGTGTGAACGAACTTGGGGGGAAAGAATAAGGAGGCATGATAGGATTGTTACTATGGTTGCAAAACAATGTGAGAATAAGGGCTGGAGGGTATTGGTCGAACCAAACATCGCCACGCGGGAGGGAATACGCAAACCGGACCTCGTATTGTCGAAGATTGGCTATAATTTCGCATATGTCGTGGATGTAACAATCGCTGCAGACAACGCTAATCTTCATGATGTTCACCGCCGAAAAGTAGACTATTATCGAAGGACGATATGATTGGGTGGGTTAACGGGGTATGGTAGTACAACTGAGGTGGGGTTTTCGTCTGTTTCAATGAATTGGAGAGGAACTTTTGCGCAGCCAAGTTATGAATTTCTAAAGAACACTGCATGTATTAAAGATAATGACTTATCCTTACTATCTATTATGTGTTTAGAAGGCGGCTTTAACATTTTCAAAACTTTTAAACGATCAACTTTTAGAACGCCGAGATTATGACGGACCATTAAGTGGGTGATGCGGTATTTTCGTGCGTGTAAATATAAAGGAATAAGTGCGAGATCTACACTCCATTAGGTATAATCTGTATTAGGTTAAAATTTATAATATTATAATAAAAATTTAATACACCCTCTAGCCAAATGCCTCGTCATCTAATTAGTGACGCGCATGAATGGATTAACGAGATTCCCACTGTCCCTATCTACTATCTAGCGAAACCACAGCCAAGGGAACGGGCTTGGCGACAACAGCGGGGAAAGAAGACCCTGTTGAGCTTGACTCTAGTCTGACTCTGTGAAAAAACACGAGAGGTGTAGAATAAGTGGGAGGAGCAATCCGCCGGTGAAATACCACTACTCTCGTCGTTTTTTTACTTACTCGGTGAAGCGGAACTGGACGTTACGCGTCCACATGTTGGTTTTAAGATCGCTCGTCTGCCGGTCGATCCGGGCCGAAGCACTGTCAGATTGGGAGTTTGGCTGGGGCGGCACTACTGCCAAATGATAACGCAGGTGTCCTAAGGTGAGCTCAATGAGAACGGAAATCTCATGTAGAACAAAAGGGTAAAAGCTCACTTGATTTTGATTTTCAGTATGAATACAAACTGTGAAAGCATGGCCTATCGATCCTTTATCTCTTACGAGTTTTAAGCTAGAGGTGTCCGAAAAGTTACCACAGGGATAATAAATGGCTCTCTCAAGCCTTTGCTTTTATACCCAACCCTTCCCACCCTGCGTCTGCTTTACTTAAGATTAATTCGCATAATTTGGCTGGGAGAAATTGAAGGCAAAGCTAAGTAGTTATTTCTCATGAAGATTAAAGGTAAGTGGACAAAATAATACAATTTTCATTCCGATATTTCGTTTTTGTTTTGTTTTTTCAATGTTTGTTGTCGCTAATGCAAAAAAAGATAACTACTATTGTTGCTCTCCGGTAAAGCATAGAAATGACGTGAAGGGTAAGTAATTTATATTTTTGTCTTATTTTTATAGGTATACCAGGAACATTAAATATGATGTTGTCATGTGAATAGGATAGAAGGGGTAAGTAATAATAATAAATAACTAAATGTACTTTTGTGTTCGTTTCACTCATTTTTGGATAATATTAAAAAAAAACCGGGAAAACAAACGTCACTGGTAACTTTTTATTACAAACATACCGTTTCTTTTTTTTTTTAGATTGCCTTATTTCTAACCGAAATTCGTTATGGAGACTTTCTGGAGGACAAAGTCAGGTTAGTTGATGTCGAATATGCTACAGGTGTGTAATTATGAGGTGTTACATTGATGAAGAAAGACACAGTTCCTTTTTTAATAACGTCTCTTTATTGAAAAGGAAAATTGTACATTTGAGCTGAACAACAACAGTTAAGTTTTAAGTGCATACATGTGTGTTCATGACTTCAGTCTGTACACTTTTTTTTTTAGTCTTTTTTTGTTTTTTACACATTTTTTTCATGTTTTTTGGACTCTTCCGCAAAGGATTGTTCTCTTCTTTTTTTAACTTTAATTATGAAGAAACGGTATCTTCGTTCAACGCAAGTACACGCAATTTGAACAATTATTCAAAAATATCTTGGAAAAGGGAAGTTCGATACAGTAAGTTAATTTAGTTACATGTTATCATCAAACATTATATAAAGTTTTTGTATTTTCTTACTAATAACGGAAAATGAACAGGTGATTATTCGGTCTAGACTAAAACTACACCCGAGTAACATACGAGTAACATACGAGTAACATACGTGTACATACGAGTAACATAACGACTAAATGATTGACATACAAGTACTGTATATACAAGTTTATGCAATTACTGAAATACGACTAACATGCAAAATACATGCATTCAGAAGTACCACACGGATAATTCCAAGCTGAAATGGCAAAATAGTATTTTTTTATTACTTTTACAAAGCAAGAACGATCCATTGCAGCTACTTGGGAAAAGTAGGCTCCAGCTACCAATTTATAGCGTAACCTTTAAGTTATTGTTTTCAAATTCATAGGTCATATGACCTGCTGAAAATTTGGACATTTGATCAGACCATAACAAATCAAACACCCAGGTTAGACACTGTATGATGTTATCGATCACTTGGCTGACACAGCCAGTGGTAGCTGTAGCCCATTTTTCCTAAATATCTGCAATGGGTCGTTCTTGCTTTATAAAAGTAATAAAAAATTACTATTTTGCCATTTCAGCTTGGAATTATCCGTGTGGTACTTCAAATGCTTGTATTTTGCATGTTTATAAGTCATATTTCAGTAGTTGTATAAACTTGTATATACCTGTATGTCAGTCATATTGCATATTTAGTGAAATTTAGTCGTATGTACTCGTATGTTACTCGGGTGTAGTTTTAGTCTAGATCGTGATTATTCGTGAACTGAGATGATTTCGGCCGTTTTTACTTTCTTTTTTTGACTTTTCCTGGACGAAAAATCATGCAGTCCGTTGCAGGTGCCTCATCTTCATTTTCTTTTTCTAGCGTTTTCCGTTTTTTTGGCTTTCTTATGAATTTTGCCAACAGTTGGTGAATCTTTCTTATCAGAGTCTGGTATGGTCACATCGTCTTCCCTGCTTTTTCGGGTCACTTTCTTTTTTTTCCGTTCCTTCTTTCCTTTTGTTTCTAACTGTTCCTTAGCAACCGTCGTGCTCTCTGTTATTGCCTGCTCGTCTTCGGCTTCTTTTCGTTGGGTTTTATGGGTTTTTTTTATCTTTTGTGGCTTGTAGTATTATCTTCCGGCTGTTGTAGAAGACCTTGTGCTTCCTCTCGTTCCTCGTTCTTTCTTTTGGTCGTCTTTCTTGTTTCTTCATTGGTACTCTGGGTTACGAGTGGTTGATGGCTTGTGTCCTTCTGCCTTATAGATTGCATGTATAATTGCAAGAGTTGACTGTGCGCGTCCATCGTTGGGTTATTATCAGTTGCGTTGTTATCAGTTGAGTTGTTATCGGTTGGCTCGTTAAAAGATGTACATAGTTCTTCCATCAAACTTCGTCGTCCTGGTTGACTGGTCGTTGAAGCTGTACTATCGGTGGTGCACATGGACGTGAGGAATGTTGGGAACCCCTTGACATTGCGTTCCTTCTTAAATTGCGTTGTCCTGTCGTCTGTCGCTATCAGTCTATCCGCGTACTGATCGGGTTACTCAACAACTCGCGAGTGACCATGAATTGCATTGCCATCGAACACATGGCGCCCCCTATCTCAAAGATATCCTCCATAAGACAATGGATCTCTAGTTCTGAATTCTACAGAATTTCTAGGACACTTCTGATATCCCTGGCCTTTGCTTCCACATTCGTTTTGGTATTTAGTCCGTTTAGTACGTTAAGAAACGGTTGCAGAGATGTCGCCGTTTCTGCAAAAAAGGCGTTATCCGTAATACCGGTGTCACAGTCTGAGCGATCCCCCAGTCTGAGTTATCCCTTAAGACCAACTGAGTTGTTATCCCTGTTACCGGATCTTTTCAAGCTTTAATAATTATATAACTTTAACTAAATACAGGAGACCAAATAAGAGTTCAAAGGCATACAATGGCGAAAACACGAGGCCACTCGCGAGCGCACGTCTGTGAAGTTATCTCTCGAATCCTCAGCTGTTCCTCTCACGTGACTTCTCAACTTTAGTTAAACACAATTATTCTCCCTTTACATTACTCCCCCCCCCCCCCTAACCCCCTAAGAATCAGCCTCCTGGCTGATTTAGTCAACTGAAACAAAATGTCAACAGTTAGAGTATTCATGTAAGGTTAGTTAGAAAATTTATTTAAAAGTCTCTTATCAATAATGTTGTCTTCAGGTTCCCAGGTGTTCTGTGAAGATGGGTATCCTTTCCATTTGATGAGGTACTCAGGTTTTCCTGCTCGAATGCGTTTTCGGACTATGTGTTCAGCTGCAAATATACCCCCATTATCGGGTGGGACAGGGTGATCATTGGAACTACCTGACTGGTCGAGTGGTAGAAGTGGTAAAGGAGGAGGTAATGTAGGGTCATCGATAGAATGGTCGGAAGGATTTGAACCAGGGTCGAAGCTGTCGGGAGGAAAGTCGGATAAGTACGGGTCATTGGCATCGTCGGTAGGAGGACAGAGGTTCTGGTCAATGTACAGTTTGAGCCGGTTGGAGTGTACCGTTGTGGAAATACCCCAGTTGTCAGTAGCTCGTAACTTATAGTGTATTGAAGAGAGCTTTGTGGCGATTCTGTATGAGCCATGCCAGTTGTGACACAACTTCTTGAATTATTCTTTCGGAGTTGGAGTTGTTGTTCGGCTGTTAAATAAGACTTACTGAGGTCAATTGAGATGTCTCTTGAACTGCCTTTGTCTGGGGAAGGTGGTTGCACTGTGGGAGTTGTGGTCTTTGGGCCACTTGACGAGGGGTATGATGGTGGTGGAGTTTTGTCTATAACAATGGGTTCAGTTTCATGTGGCAAGGTAGAAAAATTTCCCAATGTGGTGGACTTGTATCGGGTAGTTGGTTTGGTTGTTGGGTTCATGATGCGAAAAGGGATGGCCCCACGCAGCTGGTATCTCTCACAAGGTCTGTCAGTAGGTTCGATAATGCCAGTTTTACCATAGGTCATGGAATTGGTGACAGTGGCAGGAATTACAGCTTCAGACATTGGAGGAATAACCATTGTTGCACATGCCTGAACTGAGGTGGTGGAAAGTTCTTCTTGTGATGACACTTGGGTTGGTGGGTTGAGGGTCAGGGTTTGGTCCCCCAAATCAATGACAGCATTGTTAGACTTCAGGAAATCCTGTCCCAACACTATATCATATCCAAGTCCAGAAATAATTAACAATTTGGTTGGATATGTATCCCCATTTATTCCAATAACAACTTCGACATTCCCGAGTATTGATAGTTTCTCACCACTAACAGTCATTACTGTATTGGCAGAATTTGTATCATTTTGGAGGGGAGAAGGGAAGGCAAGTTTATTCTCCCTAGCAAATTCAGCACTCAGAACAGAAACAGCTGCCCCAGTATCAACCAGCATTTGGACTTGCTGGTTATTTACAATACCACTGACAAATAAATCAGGAGATACAGACATACCCTTTTGTTGATGATCTTGAGATGTCCTTTCCTGTTGCGAGGGCTGACCAACATCTTGCATGTCCTTTGGCAAGGCTTCAGGAAAAGGCTGTTCTCGTGTGCGATTGGTGGTTGACATTGTGCTAAACATGCAATCGGATTATGTGGTCTTGATGGTGTAGAGGTTCTTGCAAAGTTATCGCGTTGTGGTGAAAATAGTTGAGGTGGTGGCAGTTGTTGAGGAGGTAGCAGTGGTTGAGGTGGAGGTCTTTGGGATGGTGGACCATGAGAAAAAAAGGATTGTTGTTGCAGTGGTGGAGAAGTATATGGTGTAAATTGTTGTTCACCTTCAACTCCATTTGGGCAATTTCTTGAAATGTGTCCAGCTTGGCCACACTCATAACAAATAGGTCTCCCATCTCTTGTACGTGATGTTCGCTGTCCATAATTTTGGCTCTGGTTTGGTTGATAACTGCGTCCATAGCTCTTTACAAGACTCAAATCGTCGGTCCATTCGGTCTTCCAACTGCTTGATTTTGCTTTGTAGATTTTGTATCCTCTGTTCTGTGGGGTTGTTGGAAGTGTAGGTTGTAGCAGCGATGACTGGTGGGGTTGGTGGGGTACGTTGTGACAATTTAGCAGATAAAGATGCAACTTTCTCTACTAACATCTGGATGGTCTGATCTTGGTGGTGCTGATCTTTCAGGTCAATAGACTCTTTAACAGCAACTTTCAACCGAGCAAGGTGTTCTGCCTCTTCGAATGATTTAGGTTGTCGCATGAGGACTTCTTCTTTAATTTCAAGTCGAAGACCTTGGACAAAGTAACGCATTTTGTCTGTACCAGTAACGTCAAGTTGATGACAACGGAAATTGATTGACTCGATATAGTGTTCTAGGGATTCTGCAGGTTCTTGTCGAAGGCTACTCAACGCTTGCCACTGTCTCCACTTGTTGTTTTCTGAGGCGAAACGGTCATTCATTGCACCTCGAAGACTTTGGTAACTATCTTTACTGGTTTCTGGCAGAGAATAAAACCATGACTCGGCGGTGCCAGTTAAAAAAAAGATTACTTCGGATAGAGCAAGGTCGTCGCTAGGTGAAATTCGTCGTCGTCGAAGATGGTGATCAAATTTCTCAAGCCATCTTTTTACATCCTCGCTCTCGTTACCACTAAATGGCTTTAGATTTGTCGTATGTAGTCCAGTGTCTGTCGGTGTCCGGTTAAAAGACGTTTTTACGGCAGCACAAATAAGGTCTTGCTGTTGTTTGAACTCGTTTAACAGTTTGTCCTCAAATGCTTTCATTTGGGCATCAAAATACTTCTCCATTGCCTCCATATGTTCTTTGGCATTGCTCATGTCGGACGTTATTTCTTCTCTCGGATGGAGCTTTTCCTTGGTTGTACCCCTTAAATTGTAATGGTAAGTTCCTTCTTCCGTGCTCATAAACACACAATAAAATAAGCGAAGATCAGGGTTCCTTGACCACGACTTTTTTTGAATGGTTTGAAACTTTAATTGCAAAACAGCGTTTCTTAAGCAAGCTCTGACAGTGCCCGCATCCTCCACCAATATGTTAAGGGATCTTTTCAAGCTTTAATAATTATATAACTTTAACTAAATACAGGAGACCAAATAAGAGTTCAAAGGCATACAATGGCGAAAACACGAGGCCACTCGCGAGCGCACGTCTGTGAAGTTATCTCTCGAATCCTCAGCTGTTCCTCTCACGTGACTTCTCAACTTTAGTTAAATACAATTACATCCCCCTGCTTTTCTGCACTGATATTGTCGTTGTTCTAACTCAAAAAATACGTATAATCATGGAAACCATACTTTTATCACGTTCTTTAAACATTTGGTCGTAAAGTAATCAATATCATAAGTACAAATATAAAACGTCTGTAATACGAATGGCAATACCATGTAACTCCTGTAAATAGTAGTTCGCTATAAGTCTACATAAGTAGTCTTCGATGCTCTGATGAAGTATCGAGTTTAGCGAGACGAAAGCTTAGGCGAACTATTATTTACATGAGTTACATGGTATTGCCATTCGTAATAATCACAGACGTTTTATATTTATACTTATGATATTAATTACTTTGCGACCAAATGTTTAAAATAACGTGATAAAAGTATGGTTTCCATATATACGTATTTTTTGAGTTAGAACAACGATAATATCAATGCAGAAAAGTAGTGGATAACAACTCAGTTGCTCTTAGGGGATAACTCAGACTGGGGGATCGCTGAGACCGTGACACTGGACCCTTTTTTGCTCAAAAGGTCCAGGTTATTAGTTATCGTTGCTGCAAATTCGCTCATGGCTATCTTTGGACGTTTATACCATTCACAGTACTTGGGATTTAGATGTTTCATTATGGTGTCATGGTCTGGTGCACTATTTGCTTTGCCGTACGGCTGAAGAAAATTCGAAGGAAAATGTTCGAAGAAGGCCACTCCACGTGGTGAATCCAGTCATCCAGCAGTACCTTTCTATTGTTTGTACATCTTTAAAAAAAGAGCAATGAGTTAAGTTGTAACATTACAACCAGATCTCTCGCCCTGAGGAACAGATGCTCTCCTTCTGAAGTGATTCAAATTACTTAGTAAAGAATGAACGAACACCATCGAAATATGTCTCAGAAACTTGAGAATAGAAATAGGTGTAAAAAGATTTGATTTCCGAATAACGTCTTATATACGATCAACAAACGATATTTGTTACCCAAGGTCGTAAAATCAATATCCAAGTCAAATATGTTTGTGTTATTTTTAGTAAATGAAATATCTTTTAAAATGAAAATAAGAAAATTCTTCAAATATATATATAGTGCCCGAGTGTTCTCATAAATAATTGAAACTAAACCTTAGGAATAATGACTTAGAAATAATGGAAAGGAAAACCTGTTCAACGATCGTACGTATTATTGTAATCCTTTACGGTTATATTTCTGTAACGTTATTCCCCAAATACTAATGAAAAGTATGCACCCGAAAGCAAAAAGCCAACGAAAGAGACTTCGTAATAAGTTTACCCCAATAATCAGATCAAGCAACGTCTTTTAACAAACCTGACATTGTAAATACTGTCGCTAAATTTGTCCGACTATATTACCAAATATATTCGCTTAAAAAGCCATTATACAACGTTGAAAGTTATAACAACAAATGTCTAGATAGAACAGTTATAAAAACACTCACAATGAGAAGTCACAATTGTCGTCTCTGCCACTTGTTAACTACCCTGGTCCCAGAGGTCCTACGCCGCCCGCTCCCCCCCCCCGAAATGCTGAAAGCGGCGAGAGAACCTCTGGTCGAAGACGCTACTAATCTCACTTTGATGTTGCAGTAATCTAATTAAATTGACCGGGGGGGGACATAAAACTTTTTGCACCACTAATAGAAATTTTTATATATTAAGGACGTTTGAGGCGCAGGCTAGGAGAAATAAACTATAAAAGTCTAGAAATTTGGCCGTTTTACCAGTCGAGCAAGAAAAAAAACACAACAGCCCACGAGACAAGACAAGACAAGACAAGACAAGACAAGACAAGACAAGACAAGACAACTTATTAGTTGCGCTGAATGACTCGCCCGACCGCTTCAGTGATCAAATTATTTATTCGTTTGATCATTTCAAAATCACTTGCAAGCTACAATAACAGGAAAATTCTTATCCATAGGGCAGAATTTTTTCCCCCATGGCGCTTTAGTTTCTATACCGCTGCTATTCAGAAAAATTGCGAAAACGAAACCGAATTTTATACGTGTACAACTACAACGCAAAAATGTCACCCGTTCACAGAAATAACAATTATTCACCGGTGTGTTTGGGGGCTTTGGGCGATAAAGATATAACCAGACGTTTTGAACTTTTTCATGTAATGACACGAGAGAAAATACGCCGCAGCCAAATTATACAGGAAAAGTAAAAGAAATTGACACAAATAAAGCGCCATTGTTGTTTACGTTTTCTTTTGAATCAATGCGTGTGAATAATTTGCTTGTGACGTACGCGCCAAATATTCTTTAATTTTTCCGTGCAAGTTTTTTCAAATCAGTGTTAGTTCACGTTCTCTTCTTTAATAGAGTGTTCATAAACAACGGATTTTTATTCTTTAGCATGCATGAGATGACTGGATGAGGTCAAAATAGGAGTTAAAAAATAAACAGCTATCAATTCGTTGGTGGTTAATATAAATACAAATACATGGCGCCTTGCTTTTGGCATGCATTATATACGACGCTGTCATTATATTCATAATAAAATTAGCGATAGGACTTATAAATTACAATCACAGAATGATATAACAAGTTGATTTATGCAACAGTTGTATTCAAATTAAAAAAAAACACGTCATACTTGAATGCCACGGCGAACCACTAGAGAATATTGAAAAGCTTGCTGAACGACGTTCTCGGTATATGGTATATATAAGTTATAGTTCGGCGGCAGATTAATTTTTAGATGTTAATACTCGATCGCCCAATCCGTATGGCAACGTAGAAATATTTCTTGAGTAAGAGAAATAATAGTTTAGTCAACGCACTGAAATAATATTTATACCTCTCACGCGGTATTTGTTAGTTCTTGTTCTTTACGGCTTTGTTTTGCAATTTTGCTCCGGTGATTTTAACATAACGATGCTACAAACGTCTTGCAAAATGCAGTATATTTCTTCACGCCTCCAACCTTCGACTTGCAGTTGTATAATTATTTTTTTTAATCGAAACCCCCCTAACAGATTTCTTAGCCAATCAGAAAATGGGGTCAAGATCTGACCCTAGCGACTTCATTGGCTCGGAGCGATCAAAGAAACGGCCAGTTCGACCAGGGGTTCTCTCGCCGCTTTCAGCATTTCGGGGGGGAGCGGGCGGCGTAGGACCTCTGGGACCAGGGTACTTGTTAACTGGAAGAAGATCTCATTCTCGAACGAACTGGCAGGACTGATTTCTTGTTCCGAGCCCACGGTCTTTTTGACCCTAAGTACGTACAGTTCCAGTCTGCTACACGGTCTGGTCAAAGTCTAATCTAGTCAATGTCTAATACAATAGAAAAAGTTTGAAACAAAGTCAAAAGAGCATTACAATTAAATTTTCCGACAAAAAATCCACCTAAGTTCGTGAATTTCACCATCAAAATGTCTAAAATTTCAAAAGAAATTTATATCAGAATAATTTTTTTTTAAATTACCAGAAATGCAGGGTACCTGCTAAAACTTTTAGTAAATCTTTAAATGCACTTGAGAAAGACAGAACTAATTAAGAAAGCATATTTAAGACAAAGCTTTCGACAATAGAGCATGAAAATACTGATTATTTTCACATAAAATGGACAAAACCTAAGAAATTATACACATCAGAAATGCTTGACTAAAATGCCAAACAATATATGGTTAAGGCTAAAACTTTTCACACATATTCTAATACAATGGAGAAAGGTAGACGCAAAATTACAAGACCATTGCAATTACATTTCTGTACAAAAAATCCTGCTAAGTTGGTCAATTTCACCCCCAAAATGTCTGAAATTTCAAAAGAAATTTAAATGAGAATATTTTTTTTAAATTACCAGAAATACAGGTTACCTGATGTAACAGGCCGACAAGGCCGACAAGGCCGACTAGGCCGACTAGGCCGACTAGGCCGACTAGGCCGACTTGGCCGACTTGGCCGACTAGGCCGACTAGGCCGACTAGGCCGACTAGACCGACTAGACTGATTAGACCGACAACACCGACAACACCGACAACACCGACAACACCGACAACACCGACAACACCGATAAGACCGATAAGACCGACAACACCGACAACACCGACGACACCGACAACACCGACAACACCGACAACACCGACAACACCGACAACACCGACAAGGCCGACAAGGCCAACAACACCGACAACACCGAGAAGGCCAGCAACACCGACAACACCGACAACACAGACAACACCGACAACACCGACAACACCGACAACACCGAGAAGGCCAGCAACACCGACAACACCGACAACACCGACAAGGCCGACAAGGCCAACAACACCGACAACACCGAGAAGGCCAGCAACACCGACAACACCGACAACACCGACAACACAGACAACACCGACAACACCGACAACACCGACAACACCGACAAGGCCGACAACACCGACAACACCGACAACACCGACAACACCGACAACACCGACAACACCGACAACACCGACAACACCGACAACACCGACAACACCGACAACACCGACAACACCGACAACACCGACAACACCGACAACACCGACAACACCGACAACACCGACAACACCGACAACACCGACAAGGCCGACTAGGCCGACAACATCGACGACACCGACAACACCGACAACACCGACAACATCGGCAACATCGGCAACAACGACAAGACCGACAAAACCGACAACACCGACAACATCGGCAACAACGACAAGACCGACAAAACCGACAACACCGACAACACCGACAAGACCGACGACACCGACAACACCGACAACACCGATATTAATATATCCATTGTTTGCTACGTTGCATGACATCCTCCTGCATAGTGCGAAATGACGGACGTACGAATGGACAGATGGACAGATGGACAAACGGACAAACGGACAGACAGACAGACAGACAGACAGACAGACAGACAGACAGACAGACAGACAGACAGACAGACAGACAGACAGACAGACAGACAGACAGACAGACAGACGGACGGACGGACGGACGGACGGACGGACGGACGGACGGACGGACGGACGGACGGACAGACAGACAGACAGACAGACAGACAGACAGACGGAAAGACAGACGGAGAGACGGACAGACGGACAGACAGACATAGAGACGGACTCGTTGTAAGCTAGATTGCTTGACATCCTCCTGTATAATGCGAAATGATGGACGGCCAAGCGGCCAACCGGGCTAAACGGAAATGACGTCACAGTGTTTTACTGTATCGTGAATATCTCGAAAACGTACTCTTGCAATTTGCTAATTTTTTGCCCAGTTATTGTACTCATGCTAGGCTATCGTATGGCGAAAAAAAATGGGGTGTTAGAAAATTCAGAAAAGTAACAATAACTTAATTGTCATAACCGTCATAGGTCATCCAAGAAAGGTAATTTTTAGCCATGATTCCATACAAAGTTAATGTAATTCTAAGTTAATGCATTACCCAACAACAACAACAATTTTATTTGTACCATACATACAAATTACGTATATACATAAAAATAAGACACAAAATTAAGATGTTCCACATCTTACAATAGATTGGTACTAGCTGCCTGTAATAACCATATGGGCTAAAAAATACAAGCAGCTAATAAAATGAATTAAATAGTTATTTATATATAGTGACGGAACATTTCAAAATTGGCCTGGCATAATATTACAAATATTGAATTAAATATATTATAGTAAATCAGCCAAGCCATCAATAATTATCAATAAATAAAGACAAAAGAGATCTTTTAAATTTAGTCAATGAAAATTGCCTCAATTGTTCATCAAGAGAATTCCATATCTTGGGGCCTTGGTATTTTATACTGAAAAGACCATAATTTGTTCTTACCAAAGGAAGGGAATATGAAGACTTAGAGGAGTGTCTAGTATTGTAATTGTGAATTTTATTAACTTGTTTAAAAAAACTTTCAAAAGCTGGTGGTAGAGCTTTATTATGAAATTTGTACATAAAAACATTAATGTGGAAAGTAATTAAATCAGTCAATTTAATTATCTTGGTTTTTCTAAATAACGGACTAGAATGCTCATCAAATTTAGAAAAAGTTATAATTCTCAATGCTTTTTTTTGTAAAATAAAAAGGGCATTCAAATTTGTGGGTGACGCAGATCCCCAAGCAATTATACCATAAATTAAAAAAGGATAAATCAAAGCATAGTAAAGAGTAATTAAAGTGTTCAAATTTATAAAATAGCGAATTTTAGATAACAATCCAATATTTCTTCTTAATTTACTGCAAATATATCTAACATGATTTTTCCAATTAAGATTTGAGTCAATAAATATGCCAAGATATTTAACACAATCCTTATTTTCCAACTCCTGATTATTAATATTTAAAAAAATGGATTGGGTTAAACGCTTTTGTCTTGAGTGAAAAAGTACGAAGTTAGATTTTTCAATATTTAAGGAAAGTTTATTTGCACACAGCCAAATAAAAATTTTATCCAATTCCTCATTCAAAACCGCCTCCAACGTTAGCAAATTTTTATTGGCATAAAATAGATTAGAATCATCAGCAAAAAGATGTACATCAAGTAGTGTACATCTATTGAAATCATTTATATAAAGTAAAAATAATAATGGGCCAAGGACTGATCCTTGGGGTACCCCACAAGTAATAAACTGACTGGTGGACAATTCACTACCAATAGATACAAATTGCTTTCGATTGCTCAGATAAGATACAAACCACTCTTTTGCAATTCCTCTGATTCCATAATTTTCAAGCTTATTTAGGAGAATTGTGTGATTTACAGTATCAAAAGCTTTTCTGAAGTCCAAAAAAATTCCACAAGAGAAACTGCTTTGATCTATGGCATTCTGTATCTTGTCGACTATACTAAGAATGGCGTGATCAGTAGAGTGATTTGTTCTAAATCCGAACTGTTTATCATACAAAACATTATTTTTTCCGATATAATTCATTAGCCGATTTTGCATCAGTTTTTCCAAAAGCTTATTGAACACTGATAAGAGAGATATAGGTCTATAGTTACTTAGACATGTACGAGACCCATTTTTAAATATGGTAATGACTCTGGCTAATTTAAACTTATCTGGAACAATACCACTACAGAATGAGGAATTAAATAAAATCTCCAGAGGCCTAGATACAAATGTTTTAATTAATTTTAAAATATTAGTTGGAACACTAAAAGGTCCTGTTGATTTTTTGTCATTTAATTTTAATATCTCACATTCAATTTCCAATGATGTTACTGGTGTCAAATAAAAGCTATTGGGTAATGAAGCAGGTAAATAACTGCCTGGGGACCTACCCACGCATGGAATTGATTGAGCAAGGTCAGAGCCAACTTGGATAAAATATTCATTAAATGCGTTAGCAATGAACTTTGTATCAGTTAGCTCAATATCATTAGAGACTATCTTAGATGGAATGTTATTATTGTGGGATTTTAAGGTAATAATTTGTTTGATTCCATTCCACATTTTTTTGCTATCACTGATGTTATATGTAAAATAATTGTTATAATAATTTTTTTACTAATTTTACACAAATGATTGATTTTATTTCTATATAATTTAAATTTTGTATAATAATAAATTGTGCGGGATTTAATATATTTTTTGTATAAATTGTTTTTTATCTTTATGGACTTTCTTATACCTTGTGTTATCCAAGGTTTAGATCTAAATTTTAATTCTTGCTTTGAGAGTTGTTTTACAGGAATATGAAAGTCAATAATCTGAGATACCTTTTCATGAAACGAATCAAATATTATATTTGGATCATCTGTGGACGGTAAAATTTCTTCCCAATTTAATGATTCAAAATCATTGATCATAGCTGATTGATTAAATTTAGAAAAATCTCTTTTGTAAATTTTAATATTTTTAGGTAAATGGGAATATTTATTGATAATTAGAAAGTTAGGCAAATGATCCGTCAAGTCATAAACAATATTACCACTCATTGATAGGTGTACAGTAGAATTAAAAAAAATATTATCTATTAAAGTAGATGAGTGGTCAGTAATCCTAGTAGGTTGTAAAATATGAGGTTGAAAGTGAGAAGACATGAGGTTATTAATAAAATTATCTGTATCTGGATGTGATTCAAATTTTAAAAGATCAATATTGAAATCACCTATGATAGCACAGTATTTACACTCTTTATTTATTATATCAATAACCCCATTTATATGCTCCATAAAACTATTCATACTTCCATTAGGATGTCTATAAACAACACCACAAATTATATTATGCTGAGATTTGTTTTCAATTTCAATCCAAAACGATTCAAAGTCATCTTTAACCGATGTCGATAAATCAGATCGGACTGAATAACTGAGGTCATTCAAAATATAAAAACCTACTCCACCAGCATTAGTTAACGTAGATTGTGATAGAAAATAATATCCCGACAAATCACTATTTGTTAGTTGGTCCTGATTTAGTTTAAATTTAGTTTCAGACAAGCCAATAACAGAGAAAGGATGATTAATTTCATGAAGCATATTCACTGTATTACGTGGGTCAGTAATGGCGGACGTGTTTATTGTAAGCGAGATAAAAATTTCTTAATTATATTACTAAAGACAGCAGAGATCATAATTTTGTATCTATAACAAGTTTATCGTATTCCATTCTACATTATTCGCGATGGATAGCAAGAAAATCAATGCTAGATTTGATAAAATCGAGAATCTGATTCATAGCTTGAGTGAGTCTTTGACGACACGTTACAAAGAGCTTGACGACAAGATTACCGAGGTGATCAGTAGTCAGACTTTTCTCAATACCAAATTTGAGGAATTTGTCGAGAGATTAAGCAAAGTTGAAGTAGCGAATAACGACTTGGTCAAAGAAAATACGAGCCTTAAAACACAGGTATTGGGCTCTGCGAATGAGATTAATTCACTCAAGGAAGCCATGAATAATTTAGAACAGTACTCAAGAAGGGACTGCCTAGAAATCAAAGGAATTCCCGAGAAAGAATCCGAATCCGTGGAAGAAACGAACGATATTGTCCAAAGCCTTGGGGATAAAATTGGAGTAACTATACAAGAGTATGATATCTCAATCAGCCATCGTCTACCTAGTAGAAGATCATCTAGTCTTTATACTGGTTCTCCAACTCCAATTATAGTCAAATTTACAAATCGCATAGTACGCGATAAGTTCTACCGTGCTAGAAGATTGCTCAAGAATATTACCTCAGAAAACCTTGGATATAACACTTCCAATAAAATCTTCATCAATGAAAGTCTCACCCAAAGAAATAAGGACTTATTTTACAAATGTCTTCAGGTAAAGAAAGCTAAAGGACTCAAGTTTTTATGGACAAATGTGGGGAAGATTTACATGAAAAAGGATGATCATAGTTCTGTTATGCACATAGCATCAATAAAAGATTTAAAGGTGTTCGAAAGCTAAGTCAAGTACTATATACTTTTTATTATTGTCTTTGTATAACTTATCATGTGTTCGATGACTAACAATATTAATATATCTATAAGCTCTGAGCGTTTCAGTGACTGTGACTTTGACTCTCTTCCACGCTTAGATATTATGTCTTCTACCACAGATATTCCACATCTTACAATTTCTGATGTTGATCTAAATATGCCTTCTGATATAAATTTTAATTATTATAATACCAGTGAATTTCATACCAATGAAGAATTATCTAAGTGTTTATCATCTAATAGTTCATTTTCGATTTTGCATTGTAACATACGTAGCCTTTCAAAAAATTATGATAATTTAGTGAATATGCTTCATGAAATTAATCATCCTTTCTCTGTTATTGGCTTGTCTGAAACTAAATTTAAACTAAATCAGGACCAACTAACAAATAGTGATTTGTCGGGATATTATTTTCTATCACAATCTACGTTAACTAATGCTGGTGGAGTAGGTTTTTATATTTTGAATGACCTCAGTTATTCAGTCCGATCTGATTTATCGACATCGGTTAAAGATGACTTTGAATCGTTATGGATTGAAATTGAAAACAAATCTCAGCATAATATAATTTGTGGTGTTGTTTATAGACATCCTAATGGAAGTATGAATAGTTTTATGGAGCATATAAATGGGGTTATTGATATAATAAATAAAGAGTGTAAATACTGTGCTATCATAGGTGATTTCAATATTGATCTTTTAAAATTTGAATCACATCCAGATACAGATAATTTTATTAATAACCTCATGTCTTCTCACTTTCAACCTCATATTTTACAACCTACTAGGATTACTGACCACTCATCTACTTTAATAGATAATATTTTTTTTAATTCTACTGTACACCTATCAATGAGTGGTAATATTGTTTATGACTTGACGGATCATTTGCCTAACTTTCTAATTATCAATAAATATTCCCATTTACCTAAAAATATTAAAATTTACAAAAGGGATTTTTCTAAATTTAATCAATCAGCTATGATCAATGATTTTGAATCATTAAATTGGGAAGAAATTTTACCGTCCACAGATGATCCAAATATAATATTTGATTCGTTTCATGAAAAGGTATCTCAGATTATTGACTTTCATATTCCTGTAAAACAACTCTCAAAGCAAGAATTAAAATTTAGATCTAAACCTTGGATAACACAAGGTATAAGAAAGTCCATAAAGATAAAAAACAATTTATACAAAAAATATATTAAATCCCGCACAATTTATTATTATACAAAATTTAAATTATATAGAAATAAAATCAATCATTTGTGTAAAATTAGTAAAAAAAATTATTATAACAATTATTTTACATATAACATCAGTGATAGCAAAAAAATGTGGAATGGAATCAAACAAATTATTACCTTAAAATCCCACAATAATAACATTCCATCTAAGATAGTCTCTAATGATATTGAGCTAACTGATACAAAGTTCATTGCTAACGCATTTAATGAATATTTTATCCAAGTTGGCTCTGACCTTGCTCAATCAATTCCATGCGTGGGTAGGTCCCCAGGCAGTTATTTACCTGCTTCATTACCCAATAGCTTTTATTTGACACCAGTAACATCATTGGAAATTGAATGTGAGATATTAAAATTAAATGACAAAAAATCAACAGGACCTTTTAGTGTTCCAACTAATATTTTAAAATTAATTAAAACATTTGTATCTAGGCCTCTGGAGATTTTATTTAATTCCTCATTCTGTAGTGGTATTGTTCCAGATAAGTTTAAATTAGCCAGAGTCATTACCATATTTAAAAATGGGTCTCGTACATGTCTAAGTAACTATAGACCTATATCTCTCTTATCAGTGTTCAATAAGCTTTTGGAAAAACTGATGCAAAATCGGCTAATGAATTATATCGGAAAAAATAATGTTTTGTATGATAAACAGTTCGGATTTAGAACAAATCACTCTACTGATCACGCCATTCTTAGTATAGTCGACAAGATACAGAATGCCATAGATCAAAGCAGTTTCTCTTGTGGAATTTTTTTGGACTTCAGAAAAGCTTTTGATACTGTAAATCACACAATTCTCCTAAATAAGCTTGAAAATTATGGAATCAGAGGAATTGCAAAAGAGTGGTTTGTATCTTATCTGAGCAATCGAAAGCAATTTGTATCTATTGGTAGTGAATTGTCCACCAGTCAGTTTATTACTTGTGGGGTACCCCAAGGATCAGTCCTTGGCCCATTATTATTTTTACTTTATATAAATGATTTCAATAGATGTACACTACTTGATGTACATCTTTTTGCTGATGATTCTAATCTATTTTATGCCAATAAAAATTTGCTAACGTTGGAGGCGGTTTTGAATGAGGAATTGGATAAAATTTTTATTTGGCTGTGTGCAAATAAACTTTCCTTAAATATTGAAAAATCTAACTTCGTACTTTTTCACTCAAGACAAAAGCGTTTAACCCAATCCATTTTTTTAAATATTAATAATCAGGAGTTGGAAAATAAGGATTGTGTTAAATATCTTGGCATATTTATTGACTCAAATCTTAATTGGAAAAATCATGTTAGATATATTTGCAGTAAATTAAGAAGAAATATTGGATTGTTATCTAAAATTCGCTATTTTATAAATTTGAACACTTTAATTACTCTTTACTATGCTTTGATTTATCCTTTTTTAATTTATGGTATAATTGCTTGGGGATCTGCGTCACCCACAAATTTGAATGCCCTTTTTATTTTACAAAAAAAAGCATTGAGAATTATAACTTTTTCTAAATTTGATGAGCATTCTAGTCCGTTATTTAGAAAAACCAAGATAATTAAATTGACTGATTTAATTACTTTCCACATTAATGTTTTTATGTACAAATTTCATAATAAAGCTCTACCACCAGCTTTTGAAAGTTTTTTTAAACAAGTTAATAAAATTCACAATTACAATACTAGACACTCCTCTAAGGCTTCATATTCCCTTCCTTTGGTAAGAACAAATTATGGTCTTTTCAGTATAAAATACCAAGGCCCCAAGATATGGAATTCTCTTGATGAACAATTGAGGCAATTTTCATTGACTAAATTTAAAAGATCTCTTTTGTCTTTATTTATTGATAATTATTGATGGCTTGGCTGATTTACTATAATATATTTAATTCAATATTTGTAATATTATGCCAGGCCAATTTTGAAATGTTCCGTCACTATATATAAATAACTATTTAATTCATTTTATTAGCTGCTTGTATTTTTTAGCCCATATGGTTATTACAGGCAGCTAGTACCAATCTATTGTAAGATGTGGAACATCTTAATTCTGTGTCTTATTTTTATGTATATACGTAATTTGTATGTATGGTACAAATAAATTGTACCATACGGTCTTACCAATCGTACCGTACGGTCTTATGTAAATAACTGGCTTGTGGCAGCCAAGCGTTCATAGCGACGTTGCTTTTTGATCGTTCGATGTTGGCTCTTCCTATCATTGCGAAGCAGAATTCGCCAAGCGTCGGATTGTTCACCCGCCAATAGGGAACGTGAGCTGGGTTTAGACCGTCGTGAGACAGGTTAGTTTTACCCTACTGTTGAAATGTTGTTGCAATAGTAATTCTGCTCAGTACGAGAGGAACCGCAGATTCAGACAATTGGTATCTGCACTTGGCTGAAAAGCCAATGGTGCGAAGCTACCATCTGTTGGATTATGACTGAACGCCTCTAAGTCAGAATCCGTGCTAGAACGCAACGATGCATTGTCCCGGACATTCGTTGGCGAACGAAGATAGAAGCTGTATTGCTTCCTGCGTCACAACGTGCTTTCTGGAATAGAACACACTCCGAAACAACTAAAACAGACTCAAATATACATTTTTTAGGACTAAATCATTTCCAGAGACGACTTAAATAGGGAACGGGGTATTGTAAGCAGAAGAGTAGCCTTGTTGCTACGATCTACTACTAAGATTAATCCCTTGTTCTTTGATTTTTTTTCCCGCCGAAAAGCGTCCTCCTTGATTAAATTTATTTCTACTTACTCGTTTCTTGTTGAATCGTTAGTGGGCTTTAGAAAATTTGTAACTGTTTTCGATAAAATCTCCCGTAGTTGGATATCGGTTACTTTTGGAAAATATAACATTCTCGATCCAGCCGTGAAATGCCGGTGATTGGTCGGTGATTGTTCTCTCTGTGTGTTTTTTTCTTCCGATTTTCTAGAGCATCCTCCTTATTGCAGTAAGTTATTTTGACAATGAAGTAGCTTTTATTTTGGTTCGGCGCGCAGATCGATTATACCAGTGAACGACGAGAGGAAGAAAGGGAGGGACGGAGGGATAAATACGATAAAATACGCGTGCTTTTCAGCGAAACACGCTCGGAAGTTTCATGTACTTTATAGGGGTTGTTTCTGCTAACGATGTGGGAGTCGGCGTTGATGAGTGCTGGCGAGGTTGAGCGATACTGTTGTTACGGGTGGCGTTGGAATTGACATTTCAATGGAATACAAGTGCTGCACTTGAATTGCTTGGTTTCTTAGCCAAGCAATGCGGTGCGATAATGAAGCCCTTGCATGGTTACCTCTTCCGACAACTTGCTGTTACAACAACCCGAGCCAGTCATTGTCAACGGCTGCACACCCGCAAACACGTCTTGTCAATAACTACTAGGGGTTGTCGAGTCGCGCACACCGGCAGCTCGAACTGAACAGTGGGCTACTTGCTCGGCTTCGCCTGTTCTCCTGTTTTCCTTTTCCTATTACTTGTTAAACTGTAATTGCCCCCCCCCCCCCCCGCCATTCCTTCTCAAAAAAATAAAAAAAAGTAATCCACAAATAAAAAGCAATCGACACAACTTTTAAGGGCGGATCTCTTGGCTCGTGCATCGATGAAGAACGCAGCTAACTGCGAAACGTAGTGTGAATTGCAGATTTCAGTGAATCATCGAATTTTAGAACGCAAATGGCGCTTTTGGTTACGCCGAGAGCATGTCTGTTTGAGTGTAGCAACTAAATCGTGCATCGTTTCTTGCACCACCTTTGGAGTCTTATGGTGTTTCGCCGTGTCCCCCTAAATAGATTAATTAGCATTCAAGTACATCGCGTAGCCGAAATGTTCGCAGACTTCGCGTGTGCCGCACTGCTTTCCATGGTGGCTATTTGACCTCAGAATCAGGCAAGACTACCCGCTGAACTTAAGCATATCAGTAAGCGGAGGAAAAGAAACTAACCAGGATTTCCTCAGTAATGGCGAATGAAGAGGAATCGGCTCAAATTTGTAATCGCCGTTGATTGCAACGGCGAATTGTAGTCTCGAGAAGAACTCTCCTGGCAAATCGACTTTTTCTAAGTTGCTTGGAACAGCACGTCGTAGAGGGTGACAACCCCGTCGGTGGCAAGGTTCGAATGCCGACGAGGTTCTATCGAAGAGTCGGGTTGTTTGGGAATGCAGCCTTAGATCGGTGGTAAACTCCACCTAAAGCTAAATACCGGCACGATAGCGAACAAGTACCGTGAGGGAAAGATGAAAAGAGAGGTTAAAGAGTACGTGAAACCGCTAAAAGGGAAGCGAATGAAACCAGCAATTTGCCTTGCCGGATTCTGTCGCCTGCGCTCGATCACGTGCTAGTTCGCGATTTTTTTTTTAGACGCGACTCGTACAAATTGGCCGAGCGAAGGCGGCGCACTTCTGGCAGGTGACTGTCAGCGTCAGATTGTCACGGGTTAGAAAGTTGCGATAAAGGTAGATCATTCGGGGTTGTTCAGCGTCGCAAACTAATCGCCCGCAGCTGTCTGTGGTCTGTCGCAATGCGTGCCTCCGTGGGTTGGCTGGTGTTCTGTCCTGTTGATGCGGTTGTCGACGGCGGCGGACGGCTATGCCAGTGCGTCCAAACCGATGCCCGTCTACAGGTCGGGGTGCACACACCACGCATTGACGATGCTGACGAAATTACGGTTCCATCCGACCCGCCTTGAAACACGGACCAAGGAGTCTAACATGTGCGCGAGTCTCTGGGTGATCGAAACCCGGTGGCGAAATGAAAGTGCAGGGAACTTTTTTGGTTGCTGAGGTGAGAAGCCCGGCCTTGTTGGAAGGGGAATCAAGTACCCTTCCAATTTGTAGGAGGGGGAAACTAAGACCCAGGAACTGGCATTCAATGGGCTGCCAGCCCGAATGTCCAGAATTTAATCGGTACTACAAGAAATCAAAGAACTACGGGGGCGGCAGCCGCTGTCTCCACAGATAGTCAGCCGCGTGAAGCGGCAATTCATGGAGTCTGTGTATGGTTAATATCTGTCAAGTAGTTTTCAAGAGCATGAGGGGGCTTAACGTTCACTTCAGGAAAATGCACGAAGTCGAATACCATGCCGCAAATATTCCGCCAGCCCGACGTAAGGCGCGATGGGATAGAGAAGAGTTGGTGATGCTGGCAAGAGAAGAAATTCGCTTGCGCGGATTGGGTGTGAAAAATCTGAATCAAGCTTTGCACCAAAAGCCTTTCCATCAAGAACTGTTGAAAGCGACCGATTACCATGTCATCAATGATCGTATGATGCTTCCACAAGTTAATGGCCGCCAGAATGGGGAAGTTTTGGCCGTTCAGTGAACGACAAAGGCGTTTCGTTCGGGAGACGGGATTGCGGATAATACTCTCTTATTGTGCGATCTATTATCAAGTACCAATGTTGTCTTTGTCAATGTTAGGAAGACATTCGATTCTGTACCTCATGATTCAGTTTTGATAGCCGCCGAGCGTCTTGGCGTTCCACTTCCTTTTTGGGTTACTTGAGGGAGCTGTACTCAGATAGTTACACAGTCTTAAGAGTTAACGGTGAACGAAGTCATCCCATCCGAGTCTCTCAAGGAGTGAAGCAAGGAGATCCGATGTCCGTCCATTTATTGAATGCTGTGATAGATTGGTCCTTGTCGGAGTTGGATCCGGAGATTGGGGTCGAGATTAACGGAACGATGATTAACACCCTAGCATTTGCAGACGACCTGGTTTTGCTAACACGTACAGCACGGGGAGCTGCTAGCTAGCTCTGGAAGTTGGAACATCACCTTCGCTTGTGTGGTTTGACGATCAGTAGTGGAGTTGGTGGCAAATCTTCATCCCTCCGGATCGACGTAGATGGAAAGAGGAAAATGTTCCAGAAAAGTTCTACCAAGGTTTAGTAAGGAAGTGGTCAAAGCCAATAACGATCGACAATACCGTAATAACTACAATTCCATCCATGTTTAGAGCCTTTGCCGAGAAGCTGTATCAAACGACGGACGGTGGAGGATTGCATAACATAAACATCCATCGGTGGATTGTTGAAGGCTCTAACATTATGCGGGGATATAATTACGTGGGAGCAGTAAAGATTCGTGGGAACCTGATGAATACGGCGCTACGGCGTTCAAGAGGACGTCCTGCAAGGAATACATCATGTGACTGTTGTGGTAGACCTGAACCATTAGGCCATATTTTACAAGTATGTACCAGAACATGGGGTCAACGGATAAAGAGACACGATAGGATTACGTCTATGGTAGGAAAGATAGTTAGGAAGAAAGGATGGCAGATTATTGTGGAACCCTCAATAGCTACTCAGGCAGGTATTCGAAGACCAGATTTAGTGATCTATTCTGAAGAACAGGCAATTGGATATGTTATAGATGTAACGGTATGTGCGGACAACGCCGATCTGGCGTAAGTCCATCAAAGGAAAGTAGATTATTATAGAACAGATGATATATGTAATGTACGAACTGTGTTAACTTTTCCTCGGTATCTATGAGTTGGAGAGGATCTATGGCATTGCTATCGTTTGAGTTACTCTCCAATGGTTTGCGTATTACATTGAACTAGAAATACATGAATGCAACAACCCCTCGCCGGCTTAAATGCTTTTTTGAACCACACCCACCCACCCAACCACCCACCCACCCTGATTAAAATAAGCACTGATGTACAGCCAATGTAAAAACAAACATATACAGTATATAAACAAATGATAATCCTCAAGATAATTCTACATATCAAAGCAAAACTTAGATTTCATTATTAAATTCTGGTTGTACAAAATATGTTTTTAGGAGGTTTCAAAAGGGATTATTTTAACAAGCTTTAACTCATTCCTGTCCGGGGGCTTCCCCAGAGGTGAATAAAATCGTCTGGCGTTAGCCAGAATAAAATACTAAAGACCAATTCGGACAAGAAAGAGTTAAATGGCTTCCCTATACATGTACATATACATGCATGTTTTGCAAACGTAGAATTAAAAGTCAACAGCTCAAAAATTACATTTAAAATAGAGTCCGAGATAAAAAACAATTCGCTAGAATCAGATTCTAGAAGGAAGTATTAAACAGACAACGTTTCAGTCGAAAATTTGGAAATACAGCCAAAAACTCGTCAAAGCCCATGAGTATTTACATGTAATAATACATTTAAGCTTTATATAAAGGTAGTGTTTTACTTTTAAGTTAGCTTTAATTAAGCTGATTTATGGTTTGGCCGAGTAAAGGGAAAGCATGAAAACGTGAAGCTGTATATTGTTTAGGTTAATAAGCGAAAACATGAAAACAACAAGAATCCTACCGTATTTTGACCACGGAGTTACTACAAACACTGCAATTCAGATCGAGTTTTTGTTTACCATACGGCGTTTGGTTTCTTCAAGTTCTCTGGTTTCTCTTCAAGATACATTAAACGAGTTGTTTGTATCCTTCTTTCCTTTGTGCTCCATTCCGTTTCGTTTAAATAAACGAAGGCAAAATACTATTTGCTTGAGAGTTTATAGTTTTCTTCGTCGCTGTCAAGTCTTACCGCGTGACACCGTACCATATATATATAAATATATATATATATATATATATATAAACTATTTCCCAGATTTCCTCTCCCTCGCTTTTTCTACACGCGTGTAAAATGGACTCCACGCGTGTCGAGATTAGCACCCTCACCGGGCTCCGGGCCTTCGGCCCTCCGCCCGGCTCGGGATAAACATAGAATTACTCTCGATTATTTGCCTTGAAGGAGGATTTAACATTTGGAGAACATTCAGGAAATCCACATATAGGACTCGATGATTATGACGATCATGTAAATGGGTGATGACGTCACTCTTCGGGGATTAATATGTTGTAAATGATGATAAGAGTGTGAGACCAACTCTATATATTTGGTCAAATCTGTACTCAGAACTTTTAAAGCTGATACACACACTAGCCAAATGCCTCGTCATCTAATTAGTTACGCGCATGAATGGATTAACGAGATTCCCACTGTCCCTATCTACTATCTAGCGAAACCACAGCCAAGGGAACGGGCTTGGCGACAACAGCGGGGAAAGAAGACCCTGTTGAGCTTGACTCTAGTCTGACTCTGTGAAAAAACACGAGAGGTGTAGAATAAGTGGGAGGAGCAATCCGCCAGTGAAATACCACTACTCTCGTCGTTTTTTTACTTACTCCGTGAAGCGGAACTGGACGTTACGCGTCCACATGTTGGTTTTAAGATCGCTCGTCTGCCGGTCGATCCGGGCCGAAGACACTGTCAGGTTGGGAGTTTGGCTGGGGCGGCACTACTGCCAAATGATAACGCAGGTGTCCTAAGGTGAGCTCAATGAGAACGGAAATCTCATGTAGAACAAAAGGGTAAAAGCTCACTTGATTTTGATTTTCATTATGAATACAAACTGTGAAAGCATGGCCTATCGATCCTTTATCTCTTACGAGTTTTAAGCTAGAGGTGTCCGAAAAGTTACCACAGGGATAACCCCGGAGGCTGTGGAATGTCAATGCTTTAAACCCCAACCCTTCCCACCCTAATCCTCAGTATAAGTTTAAGCAGTACTGGCAGCTAGCGATACCGCAAGTTTATTATATAATGTAATGCTTGTTTCTGTCGTATCCTCCTGTTTTGTAAATGACAACTTTGAATTGGAAATTCTGCTAAACGATGTACACCCGGTTTACATGACCCTGCCTTGAAATTACGTTGTATAAGATAGACGTAAAGAGTAAGTATGTTTCAATGTGTCGCAATTGGATCTTTCATTTACATTCTCCTGTTTCTGGATAGCAATGTATTGAATTGTGAAATGCTCTTAACCTTTTATTTCCGAGAGCGGTTGCCACAGTAATATTAATAAGTTGCCAAAAATTAAGTGTGGGTCAGTACAGGAGATAAATTTGGACAATTATGCTTGACGAGTAATATATACGAAAGGGTCGGCAAGTGCCCCATCGTCATTTCCTCCTTGACGAGTAATATATACGAAAGAGGTCGGCAAGTGATCTGTCGTCATTTCCTCCTAACAGGGATACATTGGTCACTTTTTATTTTATTTAATAGTTTTAGGTTTTTACTACATCTTACTCTTGATAAGGCAACGTAAGCGAAACCATGTGGGATCTTCGGTATGTCAAGCCACAGTATGACTTTACCTAACGTTTGTCCCTGGGCTTTGGCAATTGTAACCGCATACGATGGCATAAATGGATACGAAGTGCAAGGACGGTTGTCTTTGTCAAGGTAGGTAACAGGATATGTGCTAATGATTTTATTGTCACACAGCTTCAAAAATACAGTTGCATTCTGGACCGTGTGAACGACAGCTTGCTGTCCGTTCACAACGTTATTCTCTTTGGACCGATTTTGTGTGATTAGGACACGCATGTTCTTGTAAATATAATAGGCAATAGGCTCTAATTCACAATCACACTGAATCCTGGCGAGAGGTGTTTCATTATCAAAAAGGTTAGAAATAACAATTTGATTCATTCTAGATCTTGCCTGTCGTGTAAAAGTCAAAATTGTGGCATGTGGATAGTCCATAATTACCTGTTGAATGTTTTCATCCGAGGGTTGTCCTTCGCACAACGCTTTTCCTTCTTCGATTTGGTCAAGGAGGTGTTGCGTAGGTTGCCAGTGTCTGATATGGTTTAGAAACCTATCGTATGTTGCATCAATGACTCCGTGTTGGCTGCATCAATGACTCTGTGTTGTGCTTATATGTACGATTGTCACCTTCGAGAAATGTGGGATTGTGAAATTCGCATGTTTTGGTTAACACGTAAATGACAATGTGCAGGTACCATTTGAAACATTAGAACATGTTGCTGTAATGTTAAGAAAATAGGTGTAACGATAAAACAGCCAATTGACGAGAAATTCGTATTGAGCATGCGCAGTAGTACACATGGTATTGTGTGTTTTTGAGTCTTCCACACGGTTTTGACTTTATATTTTAGCGTGTTACAGAATGTTTGAGCTGTACAGTGCGACATTTGTTGCAAAAGAAGAGCTAATTTCTAATTGTATAAAGAAGTCGATAAAATCAGCTTGGACCACTTCTGCCGCTTAAGCGTTTGCCGTATTCGGCCACGTTAACTTTTTGTCGGCTATGATTTATTTTCCTATAGGCGAGATATACGCGTATAAGCCCATAGATGACCAACCTAGATATCTATAGGCACCAATAGGCACCAAGTACTTGTACGCACGAAGTGCTTGTACCCACGAAGTACTCGTACGCGCCAAGTACTCGTAAGCGCCAAGTGCTCGTACGCGCCAAGTGCTCGTACGCGCCAAGTGCTCGTACGCGCCAAGTGCTCGTACGCGCCATGTGAGAGAAGATTTTAGCTCTTCCTCGAATGAGAGTGAAATGCTGTGGGTAGCAATTGTAAGCCAGTTGAGTAAAAATATTTTGTGAGGCATGGTCAAAAGGCATTCCAAACTCAAGCCTGGATGTTTTCTTAGACACCCTATATTCTGTCATTGACAAAATCCACCAAGAAGGGGAATTATGTGTTATGAGTGGTGATTTCAATATCAATTTACACAACTTGATGCAAAAATGTTAAAAATGGCAAATGCATTTGTAACTCATATGATAATTACCCGTTTTGCCGAAGTTATGGGTGGCCTTGATGCAGTTGAATCTACGTCTGAATTATATAAGGATCTCCAGCGTGACAAGCCGCTCAAACGTGATGTAGAGATAATCGTTTCAAAAATAACACCATTTGAAATTGAAATTGAAATTTATTTGCCACAAAATACTACATATTTACAGTGATTAATAACAATAATAAAAATAAGTGGTAGCGAGGAAACCTAATTAGAAACCATAAGGCTCATAAAAATTTAGGCTTCTAAAATACCGGTTGCAATTTGCAAATAATATTATCACATGCATAAAATAATTAGAATGTGTAAATTATCAAATTAAATTGATTTATCAAAAAGTCAACCAAATTTAAGATAATTTAAATTATTAACATCATCATCATCATCATCATCATCATCATCATCATCATCATTATGATCATCATCATCATCATCATCATCATCATCATCATCATCATCATCATCATCATCATTTCGGCCCTTTTCCTTAGGGTCGGCCGCCCGAATCTTTTCCCTCCACTTGGTTCTCGACTTCGCCACTCTCTCAATTACTCCCGCTACCATTTTGTCCTCCTTGATGTTATCCATCCACCTGTTCCTTGGTATTCTTCTTGGTCTTGTCCCCTCTATCTCTTTCTTTCTAATTTCGTTATTGGGTCATCTACATCCCTCCTCACACAGTGGCCATACCACCTTAATCTGCTTTTGCTCAACTTGTTCACTATTGATGTAACCCCAAGTTCTTTCGTGATGTCTTCATTTCTAATTCGTTCTCTAAGGGTTACACCTTTAATCTTCCTCAGCATCTTCATTTCCATCCTATCTAATAGCATTTCCACTTTCTTTCGGATGGTCCATATTTCCGCTCCATAGATACACACTGGTCTAACCACACTTTTGTACAGCTTACTTCTCACAGGTATTGGAATTGCCTTATCACACATAGTCCTGCTATTTCTCTCCACTTGCACCACACTGCTTTTATTCTTGCTCTTACTGCTGCTTCACAACCCCCTTCCCTTTGTAATACTGACCCTAGGTAATTGAAATTTCCCGCACTTGTTTTAAGGTGTCCCTTCCTCTGTATTTGATGTTGATCTACTGCATCGTATTTCTTTCACTGACCATAACCTCCGTTTTGCTTTCGTTTATCTTAAGTCCCCCTCTCTCTAGCCTTTCCTGTCAACCGTTAAATCTTTCGTGTAATTCCTCCTCTTCTTCTGCTGTTACCGCCAGGTCGTCCGCGAAAAGAATATCCCAAGGCACTTCTCCACTAACTTCTTCACTGAGCACATCCAAAACTATGACAAATAGGAAAGGGCTTAATGCAGACCCTTGATGTAATCCAACTGATATTTCAAAAGCCTCTGATAATCCACACGGTGTGAGGACCTGAGTCTTCGCCCGGCCTTTGTACATTGCCTACTCTTATTATCTTTTCAGGCACGCCTTTCTTCCTCAGTGCCCAGTAGCAACAATCAATTTTCAATAATTAATTTTCAATAAGATTTCAACATAAAAGTTTTCAACTTTGTTTTGAAAAGATCTAAGCTTGTGGATTCAGTTAACTCACTATCTAGGGAATTCCAATATTGAGGACACTGGTATTTAATACAAAACTGCTTAAGTCTAGTTCTACAGAATTCAGATCTAAATCTAGAAGCATTTCTGGTATTATGTTGATGTATCTGTTCGCCAACAGTAAACATCCTACCAAGACTAGGAGGAAGTAGTTGATTGGTATAGGAATACATAAAAACCCAGTTTGCAGGGAATTTATATCAGAAATTTTTGAAATCGCTAACTTTTTTAAAATAGGTCCTGAAGGAGCTTCAGAATTTCTTTTTTTAATTGCTCTCACCACACGTTTTTGTAAAAGTACTAGTCTACGAAGATTAGTTGGGTAAGTTGAAGCCCAATCAAGATTGCAGTAATGTAAATATGGAGATACTAGAAATACATGATCGCAACAACCCCTCGCCCACTTTTAATATAACATTTTTGTAAACCACCCCCACCACACACACACACTTTCTGGTTGTTGGTTTTTTTTTGGTTTTTTTTTGTATTTAAGTCTATTATAGTTTTTATATTTAGTCTATTATAATTTTTATGTATTTAAGTCTATTATAGTTTTTATATTTTTATATTTAGTCTATTGTAATTTTAGTATGTAATAATTTAACAGCCTGAAAATTTTTGAATAGAAAGAGAGAAACAAACCAGTATAACATCAAAGAAAATTCATTGGCAAAGTTCATCTGTAGTCATGTATTGACACACCGAAAGAGCATACAAAGTCAATATTAATAAAGAAACAACGAGATGAACCAAATAACAAATTTTCATTCAAAATAGATAACAGTGGCCAAGAAAAGACACAATGCCACGTCCTAGCGTCCAAAGGCAACTGTAGCCAAGAATATTATTTATACTGCATGATTTTCTTTTTCAAGACTCAGCTAAACTGGTAAATATGAATCTCCTACCGTTAAACTTTCTTCTGCTTTTGTCACCATCAACATTGCCAATTCAGTCTATACTCTTTTCAGAACTCAGATTGTTTTTCTCCTTCGCTTTCTTACTTTTTCCGTGACCAGGCATCATTCAGTTCTCTTCAAGATCTAAAAAGCCGTTTGTTTCAAACTGATTTCTTCATCGTTATCCCTCGAGTTAAGTAGAATACACCAGAGCAGAATTCTTTTACAGGCTTTGGCCACGGTCTTCGTCGTATTAACAGTTACCAGTACCCTGCTATCCGAACTGCGAAAGTTGCGGATTTGTTGATATATATACAAACATCTCGCAGAATTTCTTTCCCACTTGCGTATAATTTCGCGTGTAAGTGAACTCCACGCGTGTCGAGATTAGCACCCTCACCCGGGCTCCGGGCCTTCGGCCCTACGCCCGGGCTCGGCGACCAAAGAATAGTATAAGAATAGCAATGACTTGTATTGCGAGTAAAAACTTGAACGATATATAATCCCAACTGAATTTGAGATTTTGGTGGTTATATAATTGTGTGGTTTGCAAGTTAAATGTTAATTAATTACAGACCTAGAAAAGAGGTTTGTGATACCTGTTTAATCTTAATGTCATCAAAAGCTAAATCAAGTTGATAATGTGCTCACCTTTGTACTTAAATAACATGAAATTAGTCTTTTTAGTACTACCATTTTTAGTTTACCATTTTTAGGTTTAGCATCTGTTAGTGTACCAACTGGCCGGCATGTTTTCAAACATATGGGACAAACAATTGGTGAACCCCCAAAATCTCCAGAATCAGCACTTTTGCCTCCATTCAAATACAAGTACTAGCCATGTTTAATGTTGACGTGTTTACGGCAACCTCTACCACTGGCGAACCCAGGATAATCCCAGAAAGCAACAGGGCAATGTTCAAGGTCCTGCTTGTCTTTCGACAGGTACAGTCGTCGTCATTTTGAGAATGCTCCTTCGACTAACTTTCAATCTACAGGATATTTTCGGCGACGCATCGGGATGTGTGTTCTGTAACGGGACGGTTCATCTTATACTATGCGTCTTATTTACGTTGTCCCAAGAACCAAACGTTCATTGTTACTGCAACGAGGTGAAGCAAATAACGTTTCCCTTTGGAGATGCTTTTGTTCTTTAGTACAATACAACCTCGTAAAAACAAAACATCTCATAATCTGATTCGATTCATTTCGTCCAACATGACTAAATCAGATGCAAATTACTACGTGACTTGCCGCCAACAAAATCACCAACGTATTCAAAGAATTATTAAAATCACCATCGTTTTCATCTTTCTTTCTATTTTTTCCTATACCCTTTATATTCTGACTCAAAACATAATGAAAATTACAAAAATTATATTAATCTTGATTAAGTTCGTTATAAATACGGATAAAGAAATAAATTATACGGCTAAGAAATTGACTTTAACCGTAGTTCAATGTAAATTATCAAACTTATTGGTTATGCAGCATAAAGCCCTATGAATACTAATTAGATAAGAAATGAAGAAAAAACTGAGAAAATCCTTGTATCTCGGGATTTATCCCCGAGCCGGGCGACGGGCCGAAGGCCCAGAGCCCGGTGAGGGTGCTAATCTCGACACGCGTGGAGTCCACTTACATGCGAAATTACACGCGAGTGGGAAAGAAATTCTGCGAGATGTTTATATGTATGTATGTATGTATATATATATATATATACATACATACATACATACATACATACATACATACATACATACATACATACATACATACATACATACATACATACATACATACATATATATATATATATATATATATATATATATATATATATATATATATATATATATATATATATATATATATATATATATATATATATATATATATATATATATATATATATATATTATTTAAAAAAAATGAACGTTGCTACTCCGAGTTTCACGCGTTAAGCGATCATCAGGCAACTGAAAAAAGTTTCACTTTAGTTTCTGTTTATATTGCGTGGCACGCGTGAGATCGCGGCACACGTGACATCACCGCACGCGCGAAGTTCGAGAGAATGTTCCCGGATGTGAATCTCTGTTCCTAGAGCGGCGGGCGTTCCTAGCATAAAATTTATTTTCATGCCGGCATTTTGAAATTAGCTCCGATCGTTTGTTGAGCAAGTTTGCCTTGTTAGCTTTCAGAATAAGCAGTTTTTCTTCTAGGCACATGTTACAGCGGCTTGCTCCACTTGTGTAAGGGGCGGCGCGTTTTAAAATAGACCAATTTACATTGAACGGTTTCCCTTTTGATTTTAAGTCCCAAACGTACTTCGATAGTTCAATTTCGTTCTTGTATATATATATATATATATATATATATATATATATATATATATATATATCTATATATATCTATATATATCTATATATATATAAAAGCACGCGAACGAGACGGAGCTCTCAAAATACGTCTGGGAACTTAAGAGAAAACAACAAGATTTCAGAATAAAATGGTCAATCATCAAACACGCTACAGCCTACCGAAATGGTTCTAGACGATGCAACCTCTGCCTGGAAGAGAAATTGCTGATTATGAAAGCCGACAAGAAAACACTTTTGAATAAACGTTCAGAAATATTCGCCAAGTGCCGACACACGAGCAAGTACCGACTAAATAACGACCACAGACGAACACCGCACGAGAACGTCAGAACTATTAATATAAACGAATAATTGAAGCCGAACTGTCAGTTACCTGAAGATCGCAATACGCGTGAAACTCGGAGTAGTGACGAAACCATTTTAACTATTTTATTACGCTCTACCTTTCATGGTATCGAGCACTCTTGAACCATCCGCCAGCTTTGTAACATCCATGTTACAAACTTGCTTTAGTATATCTATATACATATATATATATATATATATATATATATATATATATATATATATATATATATATATCCATATATATATCCATATATATATATATATATATATATATATATATATATATATATATATATATATATATATCCAGAAAAGATCTGACCAAGATTTTTGAAGAATTTGGCCTAAAAATCACTGCCCAGTTTAACCAAAAAACCACCAATTTTCTTGATGTCACCCTCAACTTACGAAATGGCAAACACCAACCTTACAGGAAACCAAACGACGAACCACTGTACATCGACAGTCACTCCAACCACCCACCATCCATTATCAAACAACTTCCAATTTCCATCAACAAAAGAATTTCATCACTTTCATCCGATGAACCATCTTTCAATACAGCAGCCCCTCTCTACGAAGACGCACTCAAACGTAGTCACTTCAACACAAATCTTCACTTCACGCCAAACAGTATACCACAACGCAGCCATCGACATCTCAAAGAACACGAAAACGAAATATTATCTGGTTCAACCCTCCATTCTCCAAGAACGTCAAGACCAACATCGGACGTAAATTCCTCGACCTAATCGACCACCACTTCAAATCTACAAAACTCCAAAAAATCTTCAACCGGAACACAGTCAAAGTAAGCTACAGCTGCATGGGAAACATCAAAAGTGCTATTTCCAAACACAACCACCGCATTATGTCGAAAGAAAACAACAACAACAACAGTAACAACAACAACAACAACAACAACAACAACAACAACAACAACAACAACAACAACAACAACAACAACAACAACAACAACAACAACAACAACAACAACAACAACAACAACAACAACAACATCAACGACAACGACAAGGACAACGACAACAACAACAACAACAGCAAGAAGCAAAACTGCAGCTGCAGAAAAAAACCCGATTGCCCCTTGAAAGGAAACTGCATGGTTACAGGAGTCATCTACAAAGCTGATGTGACAACCGACGAAACAGACACAACAAAACAATATATAGGAATGACAGCCAACAACTTCAAGCAACGCTTCAACAACCACCAGAAATCTTTCCATGACGAGAAATACAAGAACGAAACTGAACTATCGAAGTACGTTTGGGACTTAAAATCAAAAGGGAAACCGTTCAATGTAAATTGGTCTATTTTAAAACGCGCCGCCCCTTACACAAGTGGAGCAAGCCGCTGTAACATGTGCCTAGAAGAAAAACTGCTTATTCTGAAAGCTAACAAGGCGAACTTGCTCAACAAACGATCGGAGCTAATTTCAAAATGCCGGCATGAAAATAAATTTTATGCTAGGAACGCCCGCCGCTCTAGGAACAGAGATTCACATCCGGGAACATTCTCTCGAACTTCGCGCGTGCGGTGATGTCACGTGTGCCGCGATCTCACGCGTGCCACGCAATATAAACAGAACTAAAGTGAAACTTTTTTCAGTTGCCTGATGATCGCTTAACGCGTGAAACTCGGAGTAGCAACGTTCATTTTTTTTAAGTAAAATCTATCTTGCTCTACCTTCAAAAGTATCGAGCACTCTGTGGTCTATTGTACACGACTACGTTAACTATTATATATGTATATATATATATATATATATATATATATATATATATATATATATATATATATATACACACACATCAAATCGCCAACTTTCGTGGCTCAAGCGAAGCGAAACAAAATCTTTGTCAGAAAAATTGGTTTACAAATGACCGAAAAAGGAAAGCCAAGGAGAAATGTTGCAGTGGGATGAACCAAACAATATTAAACACGACTAGAAACCATTGAAAAAGCATGAAAAATTGCGATAAAGATCGGAAAAGATGCCGCCAAATGTGACTGAGAAAAACCAAAAAGATGTTTCTTCGTGTGTCTGTTCAAAGCCAGAAAAAGACTTATGCACTGGTATATCTTGGCTCGAGAGAGAACAGTGCATTGAAAGGAACATCGTCACAAACAGCTTTTCACATTTTGAAGAGAATTGATTGCTTTTTGCTAAGAACCGAACGAGAAAACCACGGAAACCAAACGCCGTAGCCCGTATGGCAGTGTATGCAGCATCTGAGAAGAGCCAAAAGAAAATTTAACGGTAAGCAGCGATTCGTATTCAGCCCCCCCCCCACTTTTTTTGGTGTGTGGGGGGGGGGGGGGGGGCAGAATATGTTTGGGCCCCCCACTTTTTAACAAGACCAGTAATAAACAAGGCCAGTAATACAGTTATGATTAACAAAATCACTAACCCTAGCTAACCCACGACTTTGAATAAAGATATAATAAAGAAATTTGAATGCAGATATTCAATGTCCGGAAAAGTGTTGTCTTTTGAGTATTTTGTGACGTTTTTGGACCTTTAGAATTCTGTACATCCTTGTCCTAAAATGCAGGAAATGGCATTTCAGAGACTCTAGATTTCAAAATTTCCCGGGGGAGCATGCCCCCGTCCCCCCCTAAAAATTTTGGTCCTCCCCACTTTTAGTGTCGCTCCGACGCCACTGTTCGTATTTAACTTACCAGCCGTTTCTTTAGCTGATTAGAGTCTACCGAAACCTTTTCAGTATTAATTAAACTCAGTTAAAGCAGCAAAAATCTTGTCAAATAATATACATTTTCCCAGGCGTTTTTTTCCATCGTTCGAGTAAAACTTTGCATTAAGTTAGAGTTCTTCCCTGGTTTGTTTTTCCTCTCGTATACCTATAGTTTTCAGGCTATTACCCACGTTTTTTTCTGTTCTGATGTTTTTCTTTGAGGTTCAACATTATATTTGGAACATGAGGAATCATTATTAAAACAGTTTAATAGGCACCTTGATATAAGCGCCTGTAATTATTGTTTGTTTTTGCTATCAGTTTCTGGTGCTATTAAGTTAGGTCGTGACACAAGTTTTTCCTCAGCCACTGCTTTATTATTTTGGAATAATACATTGCTTTGGAAATTGGTCAATAATAGAAAAACTACATTCATAAAAGTGATAAAACAGGATGTAAAGGAGGCCAGGAGGGCAAGGGTGTTTATATTTGTATACAAAAACAGATCAGGTGCTTATTTTAATCTGGGGGGGGGGGGATGTATATTTAATGTCTTAAAAGCGGGCGAGGGGGTTGCGTTTATTTATTTCTAGTCTATTACTTAAAAATACGGGTGAGGACATGAACTATACGGGTAAGCTATCGTTACTTACCCGTTGTGGATTGAGTTTAAGTTTAGTGCAAATTAGCAAACTTATTGGTTATGCAAAAAGACGGATAACGGGTAAGGTAGTGTTAACGGGCGTAAGTTCATTATAAATACGGGTAAGGAGATAAAGCTCATTAGTTTATTCATGCATAAATTATCTTTGATGTGCCGCGGTTAATATATAGGTTAGTCTCCCTCGCAGGCGTTGTTAGGGTCGCCGTCCCAAACTCGCTCCCCACCAGCGGCTGCTCACTCGAGCAACACATTCCATTCCCGCATCTGACCAATCAGAGCAAGCCTTCCAAAATCTCGAAAGCTGACCTTCACCTTGGCATGTCCTTGCCTCGGTATTTTGATGGCGAGCGAGTGAATGATTTACGTTTAAACGTTTAAAATAAAAGATCTTAATCCCTATCAACGGAAAGCAGTTGTCCAATTTGTCCAAGGGAATACTGATGTTTGTAAACTTTCCTGCGGTACCGAGTGTGGTAAATAGCTGATTTGCCAAGCGCCGATACAATCTCAAAGGTTTCTGGCCATGGATGGCCCATGTTATTGTGGTGGTTTCTCCGCTTGTGAAGCTTTTAATATGCAAGAACAAGTAATTCACCCACGAAGTATTAGGATTTCTTTGGTTAACTTGAGCAACATTGAAGAAAACAAATTAAAATACGTAGAAGAAGCAATATTCTCGATCGGTAGTTTAATACGCACACCTGAACGTCTGCGAAGGAGACTACCTGGACCTGCTACATTTCGCAAACACTTGTAGCCTTTTCAAAAGTTTTCATACGAATTTATTGATTGAGCGGCAAGAACATAATTAAAATACCATTCTTCGTAAATTTCGTGAACTTCTAAGCTAAACTACTCGAAATATTAACTTTCAAGTAAACACACTCTATACTAGTCGCTCTCTTGTTGTTCACCCCATTTCCGTCGGGCTTGTGTTTACATCTTTTATTTCGCTGTCGCTCATGACTTCAACGCTTGTTTATCTGCATGTGGTGAAAGAGGATAATCGAAATAGCATTCTTCAAAAATTCGGCGATGTTCTAAGCTATACTTCTGAAAATATTCGTGATTTCAAGTGCCGTGCGGTACGCAGTTAATTTTTAGACTTCGGTAAGGTAATTTGAGCACACCGTGTGTCAACACGATCAACTGAATATTTCTCTGATGCCCACGCGCTTCACATTGACTTTTACGCACCTTTGTTTGTATGGGGAGAAAGAACATAGTTAAAACATTATTCTTCGTAAATTTTGTAATGTTCTAAGCTAAACTTTTCGAAATATTAGCTTTCGATTAAACAAGTTTTACACAACAACGCTTGCCTCGTCGCTCGCAAAAGTCTGGCATTTAATTTTAGCAGTCATCAATGCTGTAATCTCATTGGTTAATTATACAAAGGGAATGGAATGTGTTGCTCGAGTGAGCAGCCGCTGGTGGGGAGCGAGTTTGGGACGGCGACCCTAACAACGGCTGCGAGGGAGACTATATATAGGTTAGTTACCTTGCATATTAAATGATCTACTGTATTGCTTTAAAACTATGTCTAGAATATTATTTTGTTAAATAACAAAAAATATCGTCTGTATCAAGAATAAACTAGAAATACATAAACGCAACCCCCTCGCCTGCTTTTAACACATTAAATATACATAATCCCCCCCCCCCCTCCCATTAAAATATGCACCTGATCTGTTTTTTTATACCAATATAAACACCCTTGCCCTCCTGGCCTCCTTTACATCCTGTTTTATCACTTTTATGAATGTAGTTTTCCTATTATTGACCAATTTTCAAAGCAATGTTTTATTCCAAAAAAATAAAGCAGTGGCTGAGGAAAAACTTGTGTCACGACCTAACTTAATAGCACAGAATTTGATAGCAAAAACAAACAATAATTACAGACGCTTATATCAAGTTGCATATTAAACTGTTTTAATAATATGATTCCTCATGTTCCAAATATAATGTTGAACCTCAAAGAAAAACATCAGAACAGAAAAAAACGTAGGTAACAGCCTGAAAACTGTAGGTATAAGAGAGGAAAAACTAACCAGGGAAGAACTATAACTGCAAAGTTTCACTCGAACCATGGAAAAAAAAACGCCTGGGAAAATGTATATTATTTGACAAGATTTTTGCTGTTTTAACTGAGTTTAATTAATACTGAAAAGGTTTCGGATATATACCGACTCTAATCAGCTAAAGAAACGGCTGGTAAGTTAAATACGAATCACATTTTGGCTCTTCTCAGATGCTGCAAACACTGCCATACGGGCTACGGCGTTTGATTTCTGTGGTTTTCTCGTTCGGTTCTTAGCAAAAAGCAATAAATTCTCTTCAAAATGTGAAAAGCTGTTTGTGTTGATGTTCCTTTCAATTCACTGTTCTCTCTCGAGCCAAGATATACCAGGGCGTAAGTCTTTTGCTGGCTTTGAACAGACACATGGAGAAACGTCTTTGTTTTTTTCAGTCACATTTGGCGGCATCTTTTCCGATCTTTATCGCAATTTTTCATGCTTTTTCAATGGTTTCTAGTCGTGTTTAATATTGCTTGGTTCATGCCACTGCAACATCTCTTCTTGGCTTTCCTTTTTCGGTCATTTGTAAACAAATTTTTCTGACAAAGTCTTTGTTTCGCTTGAGCCGCGAAAGTTGGCGCTTTGATGTATATATATATATATATATATATATATATATATATATATATATATATATATATATATATATACATACATACATATAAACATCACGCAGAATTTCTTTCCCACTCGCGTGTAATTTCGCATGTAAGTGGACTCCATGCGTGTCGAGATTAGCACCCTCGCCCAGGCTCCGGGCCTTCGGCCCGCCGCCCGGGCTCGGGGACTAAGCACATTTTTGGGCCAAGGTAACTAACTTTAGCTTAGGTACCGACTTCGAGGTAACAAACCTATTCTTTAAAATACGGGTAACAGATCGATCCTTAGTCATTCTGAACCGAGTTTAAGTTTAGTACAAATTTTTGAACTTATTGGCTATGTAAAAAGACGGATAAAGGGTAAGGTAGTGCCAACTCTATTAAAATTACGGGTAAGCGCTTTATAAATAAGGTAGCGAGATAAAGCTCATTAAAAATACGGGTAAAATATCGTGATGATGATGATGATGATGATGATGATGATGATGATGATGATGATGATGATGATGATGATGATGGTGATGGTGATGGTGATGGTGATGGTGATGGTGATGGTGATGGTGATGGTGATGGTGATGGTGATGGTGATGGTGATGGTGATGGTGATGGTGATGGTTATGGTGATGATGATGATGATGATGATGATGACGACGATGAAAATAATAATGATGATGATGATAATGATAATAACAATGAAAATGATGAGAATGATGACAATGTTGATGATGATGATGATGATGATGATAATGATAATAATGAAAATAGTGATGATGATAGTAATGAATGATGTAGGTGACGATCACAATGATGGTTTAATTTATGCATAAATTTAACTGCCATCTTTTACTTCCGCGGTAGCCTGGCAGTCATCATCATTATCAATACCACGACACTCTTCTAGTGGCAATGTTTTGTATAACTGCTTAAGCTCGATCAACGCTGGGTCATTCTCTTTCTTTTCTCGATCCTTTTCGTCTTTTGCATCTTCTTCTTCTGTCAAAAAAGAATTTCCAGACCCCGTTCCTCTTGTTCCATTCCAAGAAATACTTGGATTTTCACGAAATTGCGTCGAAACATCTCGCTTTTTCCCACACTCTTTGCACTTAGTATCAGTTGAGTCCTTTTCAAAACTATTTCCGCAAAATTTTGTCCACCCATATTCTCTTTGATTATAAAATTCGCGTGTTTCTCGCGTGTCGCGTGTTTCTCGAGTCCTGCGTGTTTCTCGCGTGTCGTGTGTTTCTCGAATGTCGTGTGCTTCTCGATTGTCGCTGGAGCGGTCCCCGCGTGACGTGGCCCCATTTTCCTTCTCTACCATCTTCTGTTGAATCACTGTTACTTGTTCCCGCATATCTTTCATCATATCCACAATCATGGCGAGTTTACGTTCTACGGTCTCGTATTCATCCGGAGTACTCGGTGTAGCCTTCGTGTCTTGGTCGGGCGTGAAGTCCGGACCGTAAAATAAGTATTCCCACATGGTCCTCAGAAAGTGGACCGGTTTATTGGGACGTTCCTCCAAGGCAGGTACCATCCTACGTTTGGAACACCAAGGGAAGGAAGCCCGTTTGCGTTCTAGGTCTATGATCATTTTAGCCGTTTGAATATGTTTCCGTAGCTTGGCTTGTTGCAAGATGCTGTTTGTGTCACCAATGGCCAATGCTAACAACATGTTCATTAAGACAACTGGCATTAAGATTAGAAACGCTATAAGAAGTGCTAGTCTTAGCCAGTAGAATGTCTCGTAGTGCTGACTAGCTTCATCGAGAAATGTCTCTTTAAAGTCAAACTCACCCATCGTCATCACAACACTTGTCAACATAGAAAGACCAAGGTTGGTGAAGCCTTGTCTATCGTTCATGATTGGTGTGAATGCCGCAGCAAAGGCCACAAAGAAAAAAATAAGAAGAGATAATACCTAGAAGTTAATTAAAACAATGAATCAACAAACAACAAACAACAAACAACAAACAACAAACAACAAACAACAAACAACAAACAACAAACAACAAACAACAAACAACAAACAACAAACAACAAACAACAAACAACAAACAACAAACAACAAACAACAAACAACAAACAACAAACAACAAACAACAAACAACAAACAACAAACAACAAACAACAAACAACAAACAACAAACAACAAACAACAAACAACAAACAACAAACAACAAACAACAAACAACAAACAACAAACAACAAACAACAAACAACAAACAACAAACAACAAACAACAAACAACAAACAACAAACAACAAACAACAAACAACAAACAACAAACAACAAACAACAAACAACAAACAACAAACAACAAACAACAAACAACAAACAACAAACAACAAACAACAAACAACAAACAACAAACAACAAACAACAAACAACAAACAACAAACAACAAACAACAAACAACAAACAACAAACAACAAACAACAAACAACAAACAACAAACAACAAACAACAAACAACAAACAACAAACAACAAACAACAAACAACAAACAACAAACAACAACAAACAACAAACAACAAACAACAAACCAGAAACAACAAACAACAAACAACAAACAACAAACAACAAACAACAAACAACAAACAACAAACAACAAACAACAAACAACAAACAACAAACAACAAACAACAAACAACAAACAACAAACAACAAACAACAAACAACAAACAACAAACAACAAACAACAAACAACAAACAACAAACAACAAACAACAAACAACAAACAACAAACAACAAACAACAACAACAAACAAACAACAAACAACAAACAACAAACAACAAACAACAAACAACAAACAACAAACAACAAACAACAAACAACAAACAACAAACAACAAACAACAAACAACAAACAACAAACAAACAAACAACAAACAACAAACAACAAACAACAAACAACAAACAACAAACAACAAACAACAAACAACAAACAACAAACAACAAACAACAAACAACAAACAACAAACAACAAACAACAAACAACAAACAACAAACAACAAACAACAAACAACAAACAACAAACAACAAACAACAAACAACAAACAACAAACAAACAAACAACAAACAACAAACAACAAACAACAAACAACAAACAACAAACAACAAACAACAAACAACAAACAACAAACAACAAACAACAAACAACAAACAACAAACAACAAACAACAAACAACAAACAACAAACAACAAACAAACAACAACGACCACAACAATAGTAGTAACATCAAAAGCAACAGCAACAACATCATCAACAACAACAACAGCAGCAACAACAACAGCAACAGCAACACAAGAATCACCAACAACATAAACAAACATATCACCAACAACAACAATACCAGCAACAGCAGTAAAAACGACAATAACAACAACAACAACAACAACAACAACAACAGCAACAACAGCAACAACAACAACAACAACAACAACAACAACAACAACAACACCAACAACAACAACAACAACAACAACAACAACAACAACAACAACAACAACAACAACAACAACAACAACAACAACAACAACAACAACAACAACACCCAGTGATGTACCTGAGCAGAAAGTTGTTGCCACGTGAGCAGAAGCATGCCGCAGTTGAGTAAGAATGCCTGGCTGCTATTTGGGCAGTCAAATCTTTGCGTGTGTACCTGCTTGGAAAACAGTTTACAGTGGAATCAGATCATCGAGCATTGCAGTGGCTAGTCAAGGCAAAAGAAACAAGTGGACGACTAACTCGGTGGAACCTTTCTTTACGGCCTTACAGCTATCAGATTCGGTATCGTAAGGGACAGGGACAGGCAAATGCTAACGCGGACGGCCTATTTAGAATGTATAATAATTCTTAGTTATGAACAAAAAAAATGTTGTTTTGTTCCTGGAGAGGAGGGAGGACATGTGACAGACAGACTTGTTCTAAATATAGACAAACGGGGTGAGAAAAGTCCCGGAGACGAGCGTTGTGAGCGAGTTGTTATTTCTGCCCTGTTCAGGGCAAGTCGTTCCTATTCAACCTTAAATAAAACCTTCTAAAACTGTATTTGCGAGTGTAGTTTGCTACAGTCAGTGGCCATGATGAATAGCAATTTTTACCTGGGTTATCGTTAGTCTTTTTGAACGATGGTATATGAAAGGCGTATGTATTCAACGCTACCAGGAAGGTGACGTATAACAGTAGACTGAAGATGTGAACTCGCCATCCGAAATCCATCCATTTTGATTTCAGAAACTTGCGACAAACTGGATGACAGATACAGCTGTAACACTGGGTTTTAACCATGAATTCGATGGCCGTTAGTGGTTTTAATTTGTAAATCTTTTCCAAACCTGAATTAAAATGACATGTAGATTACTGCTGATTGCATATGAGCACGCCGTGCGCCGAATTTTGGTCGTTGTTTAGGGTCAAGTATGAGTTCAGTTAAAGTGCCCCTAACCCCAAATATTTTTTTAAAAAAATCAAATTCTTGTGGTTTGTTGAGTACCTCAGTCCAAAAATTTTTTGATTTGGATGAATTCTCGATTTTCTATGCCCTGTTGAAATGTCGAAAATGCCGCCATTTTGGTTCACGGCTGAGTTTTCAAAAGGCATGGGAACCAGCACATTTATGACGTAGATTCCGGAACGCCTAGATTGCTCGTTCACTTTAACACTGACTAGTATTTTGTGGGATGTCTACTTTTCCCTATCATGAGAACAGGTACGTGCGTTTGATTTTTAATTTTTCTGATCATATAAACTAAAGCTATACCCTTCAGGCGGTTATACGTCGCGAATGACAAATTTCTGATCTTAATACTACTGTATTTTGTACACATTGTCAGGTATAAATACTATACCGCTCTATAGCTTCTATATCTACGGACTCTTTCTCTAGAACTAGGATGAGCCAAAAACATAAGATGTTCCTTCAAGTCTGCCGTGGTTTACTATCTGGAAAGCTGTGCGTGTAGCCCTGAGGGAAAGCCGTACGAAGTGGAGGGAATATCAAGCTGCGATTCTGCGGATATCAAAGCCGTGCGAGAGCGCCGAGAACGTTCGTCTATTGTTATGGTTTGTCTTCTCTTGCTTATTGATTGTTCTAATATCTTTCGTTAAATCTGATTCTACACTTTTTTATGCTTCTAATCTTTAATAATGTTTAATAAAAATATGATGAAATTGGATATTTGTTTTCATTTGCGTGAATTCTTATACATTACTATTTATTATATTTCGGCGGTTTCTCCGTCTGTTGGATTTGTTACTTTGTTGACATCGTAACTATTGCTACTATAAACTCTTGCAAGCAGTCCAAAGACAGCCAAGTCAGCTGAGAAACGTTCGGTATGCGAAGTGATTTCATACTTCAAAGCTGAAAGCGAGCATTCTTTGAATAAAATAATTATATTTGTCTCCGTGCTTCCAATATTCTTTTGGACATCTCACTGTCTTAAGCCTTTCACAAAATTGCCAAAAGACAGAACTCAGAAGCATATTTTTAACATCTAACTGTGCGAATTGAAATAAGAATATCAAGTGATGGTATCAAGCACTAATAATCGGGCGTTCCGGAACTACGTCACAAATGTGCTAGTTCCATGCCTTTTGAAACTTTGCTTGCAACTCGGCCGTGAACCAAAATGGCGGCGATTTTCGACATTTCAACAGGGCATAGAAACTCGAGAATTCATCCAAATCAAAACTTTTTTTTGGACTGAGGTACTCAACAAACCACAGTAATTTGATTTTAAAAAAATTAATATTTGGGGTTAGGGGCACTTTAAGTCAAGTTCGTTTTAAATGCTCGAATCAAGTTCTTTGTCCGTTGTAAATTAAAGGCGTGGTTCTATTTATCTTTATGTTAACCAATTACATTTCACTTATCCCAAGGTAATAAATTGAACACTAATAACTTTTAAAGCAATATCCCTGCCAGACAGCAAGTTGTGAGATAATATTATAAAATTTAGCAAACGCAGAAGGACATATGAGAGTGGAGAAGCTTTTTCCATTGATCTTAGAAGAGCAATCGCCGACGAGCATTAAAAATTAATAACCTTGTCTTAACTTGACTTGACTGAACTCATACTTGGCCTCGTGTGAACCCATATTTGGCGTCGTGTTAAGTAGCAGTTGACACAATGCAAACAACGATAAAAATTCGGCACACACGGCATGCTCATAAGCAATCAGCAGCATGCTGAACACGATTTCTATTCACGAGATTAAACGTATTTTAAAATTCGATTTTCACACCCTTTGTAAATTTGAAGAGTTTTTATTGGGTAATTAGTGACACGCCGTCCTTTAATTTCATTGAAGCATGGATAATAAAAGATGGTTTGAAATTCAAAGCTGTATTGAGGAATACACAAGACTGAACAGCTTGGAATGTTATCCCCGAGCCCGGGCGTAGGGCCGAAGGCCCGGAGCCCGGGTGAGGGTGCTAATCTCGACACGCGTGGAGTACACGCGAAATTACACGGGAAAGAAATTCTGCGAGATGTTTATATATATATATATGTCAACAAATCCGCAACTTTCGCAGTTCGGATAGCAGGGTACTGGTAACTAACCTGTTAAATTGTTCAAATTATTTAAATTTACGTCAGCAAATTATAATTTATAAGTTCGGTTGGATTACGAAATAGTTTTTCAACGGTCATGACGAAAGAAATCTTTGCCAGAAAAAATGGTTTCAGCTAAAATGTACATTAATATTACTATGAAAAAAGACCAAAGAAAGAAGGCTAACAAGAGATGTGGCAGCGAGAAAAAGACAACAATAAATACGACTTAAAACCACTGGAAATAGCCTAAAAATTAATACGATAAAGACCGAAAACGATGCCGACCGAAATGTAAAACTGAAAGAAGAAGGATGTGTCCTGAAACTGTTCAAAGCCGGTAAAGAATTTTACTCTGGTGTATTCTACATAACTCGAGAGGGAACGATGAAGAAATTTTGAAACAAACGGCTTTTTAGATCATGAAGAGAACTCAATGATGCCTTGTCATATTTATTTGGTCAACAACGAAAAAAGTAAGAAACCACGAACGAGAAAAACAATCCGGCAGTGTTTGTGGTCACAAAAGCAGAAGAAAGTTTAACGGTAGGAGATTCGTATTTAACTATTTAGCTGAGTTAAAACGGAGAAATCTTGAAAATTATAATTAACATAAATAATATATTGTCTAGAATTGTCTTTCAACGCTAGGACGTTGACATTGTGTGATTTGTGTCTTTTCTTGGCCACTGTTTATATATATTTTTGAATGAAAATTTGTCATTTGGTTCCATCTCATTGGTTTTTTTAATATTGACTTTGCATGTTCTTTCGGTGTGTCAATACACGACTACAGATGAACCTTGCTAACTAATTTTCTGGATGTTTTCTGATCTGTGTTCAGTATTGATTAATACAACAACAAAAATAAATCAGGGGGGGGGGGGGTACGGGGGGTTAAAAATGCATATAAAGCGGGCGAGGGGTTGTTGCGTTCATGCATTTCTAGTCATTTTTTAAAAAAGAACACTTAACATATTGAGGCCTGAAGACCTGTCTTTTGTATTTTATTTTGAAAGTGCCCGCGGTCAATATCTCCTGATCCATTTGGTGTATTCCGACGAAACTTTTACAGGTGGATGGTATGCCTTGTTCAAGTATGCGTTACACTTATGTTGTCATGGCGACAAATTATGACGTCATTATGACGTCATTAATTGCAAACACCCAGGATTTTTAGAATTTCAAAAAAAAATTTTCTTATTGTTTTGTTAACATAAAAAAGGTAGTATATCAAAAAAATAGTTTCTCTTTATTAAAAAATGCTTACTTTTATTGTACCTATTATAAAAGCAAACATAATAAAAATTGTCGGCTGAAATTTAGTGTTGGTAGGTGTTCACGACTCCGCTGCAACTTTTTTTTGGAGTAATATTTTTTCACCAAATTTTCCACACATAAAGCCCATACATATTTAGGAAAAGTCATAAAATTTCAGAACCATGCCTGTACTGGTTTAGGAGATATTAACTTCTAAATTCTGCGCGGCCACTTTCCGCCCCCCCCCCCCCCCCACCCCCAGTCTGGATAGGGTTAAAATGACAAAGTAACATCTTTTACAGATTTTCGTTTCCTTGCTTCGTTGTTGAGATATTTCAGGTTGTTTGCTATGCAAATTGAACATTTTGACATCACCTGTGCATAATGAGTTATCGGAGAAGGTTATATATCTTTGCTATTATCAAACCACATCGAAGGAAGCGTGTAAGTGCGCTCCTTCCACAACATCGAACATGTAGATTTTTAAGTGATTTTATTTGAGATATATATATATAACAGAGATATATAAACTTCTCCAATAACTCTTTATGCAACTGTGACATCAAGATGTTTAATTTACATATCAAACAAACTTAAATATCTCAACAACGAAGCAAGGAAACAAAAAACTGAAAAAGATGTTACGTTGTCATTATAAATGTTCTTTGATATAAGACAGGCTACACTTAACGAGCAACTTTGGCAAACATGTACTAATAATAGGTTCAAAATCATTTATACCTATGTAGTATGATTCAGTAAATACCATGCACTAAACTGATCAATATACATACTTTGTGACTGTCCTTGAAGACAAATGAAATCGTAATGCTTCACATATTCCTCGCTATCTGGATGACCTTGGGATGTCAAACAGTTTGACAAAACACGATAAGCCACTTTTGGCATTTGATAGACTAGTTTTGTCAGTGTCGCTTCAGGACGGTGTCTTGTTGTCATCAGGATCTATTAAATTAAATAAATATTAAGAAATCAGATAATAAATGGTTTCGGCTAAAAGGGATAACTGAAAAGGACCCATGCAGGCCTTTCGCGGTTTTTCAAAAATATGTCGTCAAACTTTTTTTTTCCCCGAATTTGTCATTGAGCTTCAGTGAGTATCACGATTTTAGCAATCTTTTCGATATCCTAACCACAACAAAAACCCTAACCCTAATCAGAAATCTGGTTCACCTCCTAGCTTTTTGGAAAAACATATTTGACGACATATTTTGCCGGAAACAGACTAGAGAAAACCGCGAAAGGACAGGACGGGTCCTTTTCAGTCATTCCTTTTAGCCAAAACCCAATCTCGTTCCCAGAGCCCACATTCCCCTTGCCCAGCGGGCGGGTGACGAAAGGCTCTGGGAAAATCAGTTTCACATCGATATTTCATTGGCTGATGAACTCTTCTTCCGGATAACAAGAATCTGTGATGTCGTGAACGGATTATCCCAGAGCCTCTCGTTTCCCTCCCACTGGGTAAGGGGAACGTGGGCTCTGGGAACGAGATTGGCCAAAACCATAATATAAACGGCACAAACAAAAGACCGTTTATTACCACATTTCTTAATTATAGATTCATTTAAGACCATCCAATTATACATCATTGTCTAATATAATATAAACCAATATCACTAACTTCCTCCCAAATTCTACTATAATAGACGATTAAGAAGCTATTTCATAAACTCGTGTATCGTGTTTTACAGGGATTACAGACACTTGAGAACAATCACTAGGCCTATTACCTCGTAATTTTCAATGTTCTTTCTATTTTGTAAAACATTCACTCGGCCTGGAACCTCGTGATTTTCATTATTCCCTTATGTTTTACAAACACTCGAGAACAATGAAAATTACTTGGTTAACGACCTCGTGATTTTCATTGTCCTCTCGTGTTTGTATCCCTTGGTAAAACACTCCCACTCGTTTATGAAATATTACTTAAAACACTCATTAATAACTCAAAAGGAATACAAAGAGAAAATCAATACCATGTCCCTGGTTTTATCTGATAAAATATCCTTTTGATTTACTTACACTTTAGGTTTGATTTTTTTTGGCTGAGACAAGCTTCTTCTTAAAATTACTAGTCTACACCAATGAACTTAACAAATGGGTCGTTTTTTAAGCTATTCAAAATACTCGCTGTACGTGCTTGACAAAAAACTGCTGCTCATGTTTGAGGTGTTACACAGTAATATCTAAAACATGAGCAGCAGTGTTTTCATCAGATTTGAAACACGAAGCGATAACCGAGTGTCTTAGATATGATAAACAGAAACTGCAAATGTTATAAGCTTCTCTGCGCGCTCGAATTTTTAAACTTGATAAAATGCTGTTTTTCGGAGTTTTAAACGTTAGGTTAGGTCAGGTAAATTCAGGTGAGGTGAGGTGAGGTGAGGTGAGGTGAGGTGAGGTGAGGTGAGGTGAGGTGAGGTGAGGTGAGGTGAAGTGAGGTGAAGTGAGGTGAGGTGAGGTGAGGTAAGGTAAAGGTAAATAATAGCTTTATTGGCATGACCTAGTTTACATCAGGTATTGCTAAAGCTTACATTTTATAAAAGAGAAAAAGAAATAGTAAAGCTACTTAGATTAAATGAGGTGAGGTGAGGTGAGGTGAGGTGAGGTGAGGTGAGGTGAGGTGAGGTGAGGTGAGGTGAGGTGAGGTGAGGTGAGGTGAGGTGAGGTGAGGTGAGGTGAGGTGAGGTGAGGTGAGACCTATATAGTACATTTGGTATTGCTAAAGCTTACAATTTAAAGAGACAGAGTTAATAACAAATCTACTTAAATTAAACTACATGCATTGTTAGATTTATGTTTACAGATAAGAGTAATATGCAATACAATACAAATATAGTAAGTTAAATTAATAGATCAACACTAAGTTGATGGGTATATAGCCTGCAAGCAAACTTTCTTCCTAAGAGTGGAAAGGAATGCCCGCCTGCAGACTATATGATACATAAAAATAATAAATTATTTAATTAGTTACGTATAGTAAATAATTCAACAGTGAGTTTAATCACCTGCTTACAGACACTCCTTTCTAGAAAGGCAGAAAGTAATGCCTGCATGCAACCTACTTGGTACATTAACTAATTAATAACTTATTAAGTATTGGTACACCTGGTCTCAAGGCAGTTATCTCTTTCCACAAAGCAAGAATCAACGTATTTTGCAGTAAGGGAAATTATATTTGGATCCCTTGAAGACATAATATTATGTAATAGTATTACATGTGGTTCCTCTTTAGAGGAATCGTGGGAGGAACCATTGGTTAATTTTTCAAGGAAAGAAGATCTCAAGATATTGTAACACTCGCATGTTAAAGCAAAGTGGTACTCATCTTCTATTTCATTTGCATTACATAACTTACACAGTCGTTAGTCATGGATCCCTTTTGGATCCCTTGAAGACATAATATTATGTAATAGTATTACATGTAGTTCCTCTTTAGATGAATTGTTGGAGGAAAAGTGCCTGGTATTCATCTTCTATTTCATTTGCATTACATAACTTACACAGTCGTTGGTCATGGGGAACGTTTGATAACGACCATATTCTATAAGGAGTTTATGGTTGCTTATGCGAAATCGTGTGAGATTTTTTCTCTGAGTTGGATTTTTAATAATGGTTAGATATTCTTCTAATTGGTATTCATTTTTAAATTTGCAGTAGAAGGAAAGCTTGGCAAAGTTTCTGAGCTTGTGTTTCCAAAATGTGATATATTTGTTCTTTATATCTTTCGTTAGTTGTGCAACTGATTGGTTGGACATAGATTCTAGTTCTGATATGTGGTTGGAATGGTCATAGAATTTAAGTATTTCTATAACATTAGAGTAAAATGAGACTTTCCCATCAAGGTGAAGGTCTTTAGAAATTAAGAAAGCTTGCTTTGCAGTTGATGTTTCAGGCAGCATGTTTAGGTGGATAACATACTTGAATAACCTTTTATGTATGTTTGTTAGTAAAGGTAACTTTCCAAGTTCACCTCTGCAAGCTATATTGCAGGCTTTGCGGTTCACTTCCAGATATGTCTTACAGAATCGTAGGTGAACTCTCTCAACTGGTGACCTATCCCAATTATTAAAGTCATTATTGAGATAGGCCCCCCGGATTCCTGAGTTATACAAGAGAATAGGTGAGATAATACTATCAAAATTTAGGGTGTAATAAATGGAGGTCAAAGTGTTTTCTTACTTTGTATAAGGCATGCAATGCTTTTTCAGCAAGCTGTTGGAGGGCTATTGTGAACTTGCCATTTGGTGTTAATTTGATTCCAAGGTAGCAATATTCCTGTGTAATGTTGACAATGTCATTGCCCAACATAAAAGTTGGAGGTGATGATTTTTCTAGTACCTTTGTGGAAAATCATAATTTTTGTCTTTTTTAAGTTAATTTTCATCATCCATGTTCTGCACCAATTATGAAGTTGGTCTAAGCATTTTTGAAGGCCCAATTTAGAACGAGATAGTATAACAAGATCATCTGCATACATTAGACAGTTTAGTTTTGTTCCATTTGGAAGTATGAAAGGATCAGAAGATGTATTGTGAAAGAGTGTGGCCACTTCATTGATGTAAATGTTGAACAACAGTGGACTAAGAATATGCAACCTTGTCTGACTCCCTTGGAATATGTCGAAAAAGGAGTTCTAGTTTTGCCTTGTCTCACTGCACATTTTGAATTAGAGTAAAGACTTTTTATCAAGATATAGAAATTTCCACCTATTTTGGCTTTAAGTAATTTTAAAAAAAGTCCATCAGGCCAAACTGAGTCAAATGCTTTCTTTAGATCAACAAAGCATGCATAGACTTTACCATTTTTGTTTTGGTTAACATGCTTGTCGATCAACGTTTTCATTAGTAAATATGTGATCAGCCGTTCTATGTCCAGACAGGAAACCAATTTGTGAGGGGTGGATGTGATTGATATCTAGTGAGAATTTTGTTAGACGTTCGTTAAGAATCAAGCAGAAGAATTTTACAAGGGAACTAGTCACACAAATTCCTCTGTAATTATTGGGATCGCACTTGTCTCCTGATTTAAAAATTGGCGTGACACACCAGAGGTCAGGAAAATTTCCACGCTGTAGAATAAGGTTGAAAAGTTTTTGATATCCTTTACGGAGAATATTAACACTATATTTAATCATTTCATTTTTTATTCTATCCACGTATGAAGATTTCTTATTTTTTTGTTTTATTGCTGCCTTTAGAATATCATCATTTGTAATCAGTTCAATTAAATAATTGTGTTGATCTTTGGTAGATTCTGCATCTTTAAGGACATCAACCAGATGTTGTTGTTCATTGCCAAGATTGTGTTTGGAATGTAATGATTCAAAATGGGAATACCAGTTTTGATCAGATATTGGGGTTGATTCTGTTGAATTATCAGTTAGATTATCACTCATGTTTTTAAGCTTTTTCCAAAATAAGTTGGATTCATTTTCAGCGGCATTTTCTAGTTCTTCTAGATTTTTTTTAGAAAATGTTTCTTTCTTTTGTTTTACCAAACTTTTACAATCTTTTAGTACGGTGTGATAGGCATTTCTCAACTCATTGTTTAGGGGATCCAAGTGTTTTTGGTTTTCCAATTTTCTAACACTGTGTCTTTTTAGTCTACATTCTCTATCAAACCATTTCTTATTCATAATATTTGTGATTTTCTGTCGGTGTTTCATTTTTTTAATTTTGAATGACTTTTTTACATTATCAAGAATAATGTTTTGAAATTGAGAGGCACATTCTGTAGTGTAGTACCGGAAATACCATGTAGATAATTAATATTATTATGTTAATTTATGTATGCTCAAGTGTATATATAGTCAGGATATTTTGAATTAAAGAGATTCTAAATCCGCGTGTTGACTCCACTACATTGGCGACGAAGATTGGCGACGATGGCAGAAAGCTTGCTGCCACCACCCAGACCGTTCAATATCACTGCAACTGATAAATATTCTGAGTGGTAAACGTGGATAAATTCCTTTCACATCTATTCTGTTGCTACACAGTTAGAGAAGAAGTCAGAAGATGTTCAACTGGCTATAATGCTGCATTGTCTTGGCCCTTCGGTGCAAAGAATTTTTGACACCTTGCCGGGAACAAAGGGGACGTTTAAGGCGGCAGAAGAGGCGTTAGAAGAACATTTCGCTCCTAAACGAAATGTAGTAGCTGAACGATATAAGTTCCGTAGTAGAAAGCAGAACATTGACGAACCTATTGATGTCTATCTTACCGCTCTAAGAGAACTGTCGCAAACGTGTGAGTTCAGAGGTTTGGAGGATGAGGTGATACGAGACCAAATAGTTGAGAAATGTTATTCTAAACATTTGAAAGATCGTTTGTTAACACAAGATAATTTAGATCTTGCTAAAACAATTAGAAAAGCAAGAAGTGATGAGAACGTGGTTCAAGAAACTCGTTTACTTACTGGTCTTGCCCGTCTTGGCACAAAAGATGATCTCCTTAACGTCGATAGAGTGAAGGAACTAGGAAGATCGCCGTGGTAGTAGACAAGAACTCTCTTGCTACAGATGTGGGGGTCCATATCATAAGTCCACCGAGTGTCGTGCAATTAACTCGAAGTGCAACAGCTGTAAAAAGATCGGTCACTATGCTCGGGTTTGTCGCTCTAAGTCAAAACCAGAGAAGTCAGAGATGGTGATACGACGAGGAGTTTCAGCCAAGAAGCAATCCTATAGAAATATTCCTGCTGTAAAAAAGGGAGAGTGGTTTGATGAAGAAGAAACCGACTCTGGAGATGAGACCGAGCCTATTCTCTTCATGAAGGGTAAGGATAGTTCTGTTCAAATGACTTTAAATGGGCGGAGAGTAAAGATGGTACTCGACACAGGCAGTGAACAAAATATAATGTCCTCTCAACTCTACCGTGAGCAGTTTAAGGTGCATAAACTGACGAGGACAAATAAGAAGTTTATCGCGTATGGTCAGAAAAACCCGTTAAACTGCCTGGGATACTTCCAAGCCGATATTAGTGCAGGTATGACCAGTATTAATAATAGTAAAGTGTATGTTATTGAAGGTCAAGCAGAAGCACTTCTTGGAAGGAAGGCATGTTTCGACTTGGGAATTATTAAGCAAGTTATGTCAGTAGATGCAGGAAATTCGAAGATAAAGAACAGTAATTTAGATAAATTAATTGAGGAATACGATGATATATTTCATGGTTTGGGCAAAATAACAAATTTTGAACATAAAATTAAGATTGACCCAAACGTCAGTAAGTCAAAGATTACGACGTATCCCTTTAAATCAAATTGATAAAGTTGGTCAAGAAATTGATAAGATGCTGGAAGATGATGTTATTGAAGAGGTTATATACCGAACCGAGTCCATGCGCTTCAAATTTAGTAGTTGTCACAAAAACATCAGGGGGAGTAAGTCTGCTGCGACCTGCGTGAAGTTAATAAAACCATAGTAAGAAAACGGCATGTTTTGCCTAAGGTAGAAGATACCTTGCATGCCTTACGTCGCTCAAAATATTTTGCAAAAATTGATGCCAGAAGTGGGTTCTTTCAGCTGACACTGGCGGAGGAACCTCGGTATTTGACAACTTTTATCAGGCATAAGGGTTGCTTTCGATTTAAACGCACACCTTTTGGTTTAAGTGATATTAGTGAGCAATTTCAGAAAGTGATGGAAGAAATATTGTACGGGCTAGACGGGGTGGAAATCTCAGTAAATGATGTCATCATCCATGCAAATACAATGGAAGAATTGATTATTAGAATACGTAGATAGATAGATAGAAAAACTTTATTTAACCACGCTAACCCCGTCAACCGAAGCTGATTTCCACAGGGGGCGTGTATAAAAGAAATTACAAAAGTATAAACTTTAGAATAATTATTTACAAAATATTAGAAATAGTATTAAATAGGTAAAGTATAGTACTTGGTAAGTTAGCCTGCGAACCCAGACGCACTTGCCCACCCCCGATGCCTTCCGCGGGAGGCAACGAGGGCGGGCAAATACGTCTGGGCCCACAGGCTATTGGTAAGTAAGCAACATAACATAATCTATTTACAATTTTTTTGTTTAAAATGTGTGAGCGGCAATTTTCTTTTGGAAACATGACAGAGATTTGCTCTCCCTAATTTCGTTTGGAATGGAGTTCCATAGCTTAGCACCATCATACATAAAACTCTTTTTCATATTATTGGTGCGAGGTTGTGGTAGACAAAGACTACTTGAAATATTCCGAAGTTTATAATTTGTTATATTATTCTTATACGTGAAAAGGTTTGTGAGAGACTCAGGGCCAACTTTATTTAAAGTTTTGTACATCATTCTTGCTTTTGCCTTTTTTCTTATCATATCAAGTGGCTCCCAGCCTAAGGCATATAAAGCAATAGAGTGATCTACATCATTGCTCAAATTTGAAATAATTCGAGCTGCTCTGTTTTGGAGTTTTTGTAGTCGTTTAGATTGTGTTTCGCCAAATACATCCCAAACTTCAGAACAATAATCGAAGTAGGGACGTATGATGGCATTGTATATAGAGATAAGCGTATCTCTATCAGCAACAAAAGGTTTAACACGACGTAGAGCCGAAATTCCTGATGTTATTTTTGTACAAATATTTTCAGTATTAGTCTTCCATGTTAGATGCTGGTCAATTGTTGTTCCTAAAGTTTTGGATTTGTTATCTTGTTGGATTTGTTTGTTTTCAATTAAAATATTTGGTTGAGAATTTGAAACATTCCTTATCATTTGTGGAGAGCCAATTAACATAAATTCTGTTTTAGCCACATTCAAGCTAAGTTTATTGGCCATTAACCAGTTTCTAAGGTTGTCTAGATCAGAATTTACTGCAATCTCAATATCAGTTATGGAGTCGCCAGAGGCTGTGAGATTTGTGTCATCAGCGAATAGTCGAGGTCTTGTAATTTTAAGACACTCGGGTAAGTCATTGATATACAACAAGAACAGCAATGGTCCTAAAATTGAACCTTGGGGTACACCACATCTAATCAATTGTTCTGATGAAACGAATCTATTTATTTGACACTTCTGGTGTCGATTTGAAAGGTATGATTTTAGTAAGCTATGAGCTTGTCCCTTTACTCCATAACATTCCAACTTTTTAAGCAGAATGTTATGGTCAACAGTATCAAATGCTTTTCTTAGGTCTATAAAAACTACTAAGTTAAACATTTTTTTATCTATATTTACATACCACTCGTTAGTACAGTCTAAAAGTGCTGTTGCTGTAGAGTGGGAATTTCGAAAGCCAAATTGGGTGCAAGGTATTTGAAAGGTGTAGGGAACGCAATCTGAAACTCAATGCCAAGAAATGCCAGTTTGGTCTTACCAAAATGGTAGTTTTAGGTCATGTTATTTCGGCAGAAGGTATAAGACCTGATCCGGCGAAACCAAAGCCGTTCAAGAAGCTCCTCATCCATCCACTGTTTCTGAACTTCGGTCGTTTTTAGGAACTTGTGGATATTTGGCAAAATTTATTCCCAATTCTGCAAAAATTGTTGAACCACTTAGGTGTTTAACACGTAGTGGGGTAAAGTGGCATTGGGGCAATGAGCAAGTGCAAGCAATTGAATGCTTGAAGAATGCACTGTCATGTGAACCCGTACTGGCATGTTTTAGATTGGGATGTCCTACTTACCTTGTTACGATGCAAGTCCCGTGGGTCTAGGGGCAGTGTTAATGCAAAAACAGAAAGATGGTGATATGTCTAAACCCATAGCCTATGTAAGTCGATCTCTTTCACAAATTGAGCGAGAAGCTTTAGGATGTGTCTGGGCAGTAGAAAGATTTCATGAGTATTTGTTTGGAAACACGTTTACTTTTATTTACGGACAATAAGCCTTTAGTACGATTGTTAAGTCCAGATTGTAGTAAAATATTGCCATTTTTCAGCGTTTGGCATGGCGGCTTCATCAGTACGAGTATGAAATCAAGCATGTCCCGGGAAATATAAATATTGCTGATTCTCTGTCCAGATTGTTCTCCGTATTACCAATGGAGTAATGGAAAAATTGAGAGATTTCATAGGTATTTAAAGAAGCAGCTGCGAGATGTAGTGGAAGAAGGAAATTCTTGGGAAAATGAGCTTTCTAAGATGCTGATGTCCTACAGGAGTAGTTGTCACCCTATGACAGGAAAATCTCCTGCTGTTATGCTTTTGCAGCGAGAAATACGTACAAAGCTTCCATCATTTTCCCTAGAAGCTGGATGTGCTTTAGAGGGTGTGAAAACACAAGTTAAGGCCTACCAAAAACGCATGAAAGCTTATCATGACCAGAGAAATAAGGAGCAATCACACAAATTTAAGATTGGTGATGTTGTGTATTGTGCTGAGAATGTAGCTCATGGTAAACTTAGCTCCAACTTTAGGCCAGAGAGATATGTTGTAATTAAATTTACTGCAAGAGATACGTGTAGCGTGGTTAATATATTAAATGGGAAAATATATAGAAGAAATGTCAAGCATATTAGGCATGCAAATGTTGGTAGAAAGTTAATTATTAATGAGGACGAAGAAGTAGAGCAACCTTCCGGGTCTCGATCTTCTGATCAGTCTCATGATACGAACACGATCACGGAGAATGATAATGAACAGACTGTCATCAGAACAAGGTCAGGCCGTGTATCTAAGTCGACTAGAGGCAAAGGTTTTGTATATAACTAGGTTACATTCTGTAATATTAGGTTTTAGATATTGAAAATAAGAAAAAAAATATTTATGTATTTATTGTTAGAACAAGTCCCTGGAGGATGTAGTGTAGTACCGGAAATACCATGTAGATAATTATATTATTATGTTAATTTATGTATGCTCAAGTGTATATATAGTCAGGATATTTTGAATTAAAGAGATTCTAAATCCATGTGTTGACTCCACTACACATTCATCAATTCCATCCTTTGATTGTGGGAATTCAGAATTAATGAATGTTGTAAGGTTGTTTTGTTTGTAAAGTGAGGTGAGGTGAGGTGAGGTGAGGTGAGGTGAGGTAAGGTAAGGTAAATAATAGCTTTATTAGCATGACCTATATGGTACATTTGGTATTGCTAAGGCTTACAATTTAAAGAGACAGAGATAATAACAAATCTACTTAAATTAAACTACATACATTGTTAGATTTATGTTTACAGATAAGAGTAATATACAATACAAATATAGTAAGTTAAATTAAATTAATAGATCAACACTAAGTTTATGGGTATATAGCCTGCAAGCAAACGTTCTTCCCTAAAAGTAGAAAGGAATGACCGCCTGCACACCATATGATATACAAAAATAATAAATTAATTAATTATTTACGTATAGTAAATAATTCAACAGTGAGTTTAATCACCTGCTTGCAGACACTCCTTTCTAAAAAGGTAGAAAGTAATGCCTACATGCGGCCTACTTGGTATATTAACTAATTAATAACTTATTAAGTATTGGTACACCTGGTCTCAAGGCAGTTATCTCTTTCCACATAGCAAGAATCAATGTATTTTGCAGTAAGGGAAATTGTATTTGGATCCCTTGAAGACATAATATAATGTAATAGTATTACATGTGGTTCCTCTTTAGAGGAATCGTGGGAGGAACCATTGGTTAATTTTTCAAGGAAAGAAGATCTCAAGATATTGTAACACTCGCATGTTAAAGCAAAGTGGTACTCATCTTCTATTTCATTTGCATTACATAACTTACACAGTCGTTAGTCATGGGAAATGTTTTGATAACGACCATATTGGGGAGCACGGTTGGCGTGTGCTGTTAGGGCGCTGCCTCTCGCCAATAGTTAAGCCCGATTGATACCGGGTTAGTACTTGGATGGGTGCCGTCTGGGAATAACCCTGTTCTCAAGCTTGGGAATCATGTGAGTAGAGTTAGTTGGTCTGTCCTGTGCTTCAAGGGTTTTTCACCGGGTTCTCCGGTTTTCCTCCCTCCGCAAAACCAACACCTAGGTCTTAGCTGTAATTCGTCAGCCGATATGTGTCGTATGGCGACTGCCTGAGTGCCTTTAATATGCCTTCGACTCGGCCATGTCAAAAATTATTGTAAGGCGCATTTTAAAACGTTAAAGTTGAATTTGCGCGGTATAAATACACGTTATTATTAAAAATACATGTTATTATTATTATATTCTATATTCTATTCACCTCGCCTCGTCCTGACACTTTAAAACAACCTTTAGAGAGAGTTTCTGATACCAAAATACCATTAGTTCTCACATTTCATCCTTTCAACTACAAAGTTAAGGATATCATTAGCCACAATTTCCATATCCTAAAGAATGTTCCTGAAACGTCAGCTATTTTCACCGACAACCCTTTAATCTCTTTTCGGCGTAATAAAAATATTTGTGATGGTTTAGTGCGTAGTGCCCTTAGAAAAAATCTATTGGCACCAGCGGGTACTTTTTCTTGCTCCCGTACCCGTTGTTACACGTGTTCCTTTCTTAACTCTGCTACATGTATTTTGGGACCAAAATCCAATTTTGTTATTCAGCATAATTTTACTTGCATCTCTTCCAACATCATTTACTGTATTTCTTGCAATAAATGTTGCATGCTTTACATAGGTGAAACTGGCAGACGTTTATCTGACAGGTTTGCTGAACATCTTCGTTCTGTGAGGAACAATGATGTTGACAAGCCTGTTGCCCGACATTTTAATAGTGCCAACCATTGTATTTCGGACATGCAAGTTTGTGCCATCTCACCCATTTCCGGCGATAATGTCAGCGCAAAAGACTAGAAAAGCGTCTCATTTTCAAAATTGGTACCATTCATCCTCACGGACTCAACAAACGTTTTTCTTTTATTTAACACCTCTGAAGACATTGTTTCTGTTTAGCAAGGACGGACACAAACAGCGTTTTCACTTTATATATTTATTTATTTATTTTTACTCTCGCTCATTCTTTTTACACCCCCTCCTTCTTGCTCATCGACTTTATGAATAGCAAATGTCTTTCGCATCTCATTATCCATTTGTTATTGTTATTTTGATTTGATTGGCTAATTTTTCACATCTCATTATCAGTTTGTTATAGTCATTTTTATCTGATTGGCTTATTTTTGGTCACATGATTACCTTTCGTATATAAGCTCGTTGTTTGTTTACACTCTTTACGTTTCTCTCTGACGAAGGGCCTTCGCTCGAAACGTTAGACTCCTACGTTCTCTGTTTCGGCAGTATATCTAACCTTTCTATATTTCGATTGTTGCTTCTACACTGCCTACGCAGCACACTACTTTTATTACACTGAGGTAAATAATAGCTTTATTAGCATGACCTATATAGTACATTTTGTATTGCTAAAGCTTACAATTTAAAGAGACAGAGATAATAACAAATCTACTTAAATTGAGGTGAGGTGAGGTGAGGTGAGGTGAGGTGAGGTGAGGTGAGGTGAGGTGAGGCGAGGTGAGGTGAGGTGAGGTGAGATAAGATGAATACGGTAAGGGTGAAGTGAGGTGAGGTGAGGCAATGTAAAGTAACGTAAGGTGAGGTGAGGAAATATAAGATGAGGTGAAGTGAGGTAAGTTATGGTGAGGTGATGTAAGTTGAGGTGAGGTGAGGTAAAGCGAGTTACGTACAGTAAGGCGAGGTCAGTGAACTCTATAGGAAGACTGGATGTCATGTTTTATTTGGAAGTATGAAAGGATCCGAAGCTGTATTATTAAATAAAGAAACTATTTCATGAATGTAAATGTTAAATAGGAGTGGACTAAGGATGCAACCTTGCCTGACTCCTTTAGAGTATGAAAGGAATGGTGTTCTATATATTTGACGGCACATTTAGGTTTGGAGTACACCTTTTTTATCAGACTATAAAAGTTTCCACCAATTTTGTTGTCCAACATGCCAGACATAATCAAATGCCTTTTTGAGGTCAACAAAACATGCATATATCTTTTGGTTTTTATATTGATTTAAATGTTTATCAATTAATGTTTTCAAAGTAAATATATGAAGGTTGGGGTTATAAGACCTTCACACCAGTTATCTGGAAATTTTCCACCTTGTAAAATTAGGTTAAAGTGTTAAATTTATTGTATCCCTCTATTAGGTATTTACACTATGTTTTATCATTTCGTTTCTTATCTTATCCATGTATACAGATTTCTAGTTTTTGAGTTTGCCACTCTGAAAATATCGTCATTCCTAATTGGTTCATCTAAATCATTATATTGATCTTTCTTAGGTTCAGTATTTCTCAGGGTGTGAAGTACATCATGTTGTCCAGTATTAAATTTTGAATGAAGAGACTGAAATGAGAATACCAGCATTGGTTAGATACTGATGTTGTTTCGGACTCATCAGGATAACTGTCATTCATGTTTTTTTATTTTTTTCCAAAATAAGTTAGATCCATTTTCAGAAGCTTCCTCTAATTCGCCTATGTTTTTCTCACAAAAGCTTTCTTTCTCTTGTTTTAGTAAAATTCTGTAATCTTTAAGCACATTATGAAAGGCATTTTTTACTTCAAGGTTACGTGGATCTTTATGTTTTTGATTAGCTAACTTTCTCACATTGTGTCTTTTTTTTACATTTTTTTTATTTTGAACGACATTTTTGCTTCATCAAGTACAACATTTTGAAACTGAGAAGCACAATAATTAACACCTTCTTTCTAAGAAGAATTAACAAATGTTCTAAGATTTTGTTGAGTTTGAGGAGATTTTATATTTTCTAAAAAGGTTCTGGCTGCATTATCTTCCCAGATAAACCTAGAAGGTAATTTCCCTTCGCAATCAGGCATATTCTCACCCCAAGTATCCGTGGGTGGTTGGAGGGATTTTTTTGTTTTTAACCATGTAACAATTTGACTATGATTGGATAAGTACGTCGGTGTTGGTACAATGAAATTACTGATAGTTTGAAATAATGAGGTGAGGTAAGTTGAGGTGAGGTGAAGTGATTTGAGGTAAGGTGAGGTAAGGTAAGGTGAGATAAGATGAATACGGTAAGGGTGAAGTGAGGTGAGGTGAGGTGAGGTAAGAAAAGGTGAAGAGAGGTGAGGTGAAGTGAAGTGAGGTAACGTAAAGTGAAGTGAATTGACGCTAGGTGAGGTGAACTGAACTTGATCAAACACTGCTCTTCGTGTTTTAAACGTTACTTTAAACACGGAGGTGAGGTGAGGTGAGGTGAGGTGAGGTGAGGTGAGGTGAGGTGAGGTGAGGTGAGGTGAGGTGAGGTGAGGTGAGGTGAGGTGAGGTGAGGTGAGGTGAGGTGAGGTGAGGTGAGGTGAGGTGAGGTGAGGTGAGGTGAGGTGAGGTGAGGTGAGGTGAGGTGAGGTGAGGTGAGGTGAGGTGAGGTGAGGTGAGGTGAGGTGAGGTGAGGTGAGGTGAGGTGAGGTGAGGTGAGGTGAGGTAAGATGAAGTGAGATGAGGTAAAGTGAGGTAAAGTGAGGTGAGGTGATGTAAGGTGAATACGGTAAGGGTGAAGTGAGGTGAGGTAAGGCGAGGTAGGAAAAGGTGAAGAGAGGTGAGGAGAGGCAAAGTGAGGTAACGTATGGTGAAGTGACGTGACGCTAGGTGAGGTGAGATATTAAGTAAGGGTTATTGAACTGATCAAGGTCAATTAGTTGTTTTATAATCTGAGGGCGTAAAACTTTCTTTTTAGCCAACAAAAGAGGTTTTCTTTTGGGATATTAACTTGACGTAATTAGAAATTGGTAGGAGTGCTGTATATAGGCTATAGCACCGATTTTCGTGACATTCGTGGTATATATCCCGCGGTAGATCAAAGAAATCAAACTTTATCGGCTAATAATTAGGTTTACCGTTTAAATTTAAGCTATTTTGTTACACCTTACCTCCCTCCATCGTGAATCAAGTATCGTTACCATGGCAGTGTCTTTGTCTTTCATAATAAGACACCAATCAAGACAGTTTAAGAATTCATAATCTTCAGTTATGGAAGCATTCTTTTCCAGTAGTAATTTCACGACATCCGTTTTACCAGTAGATGCTGCTGTTATCAATGCCGTACGACCATATTTATTTTTCGACTCTATAATATCTCTGTTGACTGTCACTAGCATTTCAACAATGGCAAGATGACCTTTTTGGGCTGCAATATGCAACGGACTGTACAAGTTGCTATCGCTAGAAAACGACAAACTTAATTAATTCATAGTTAATAATTTATAATTCAATTACTATAAACACGAAATATTGTTAAGTGGGATATTCTATTTACTGATAAACCGGCCGAAAGATACTTTTTTTAGCATAATAATCCAGATATAATATTTTTTTTATTAATAACCATTATCATTTCAAAAATAGTCAGCCATATTTCGCTTTTGGAAAATTGGGTAAATTCTGAGCTTCCATGTCCTCACACTAGTCACTGTGGCTTGGAATTATTCATGCCAGAACACGGCGCTGATATGCGAGCTGATTATGAACAATAGCTGTATTTGGCTTGCATTTTTACAGGCCAGTTTTAATACAATGACCTGTAGAAATAGTAAAATTCGTCACAACACCTTGATATGATCCTTTGGCTTGAATTTCTTTAAGCCATAAATCTATTCAGATATTTAAACATGTTTCTCTATAGCAAACCAACAAAAAGCAACAACCTGCCTTAGTTTGCAACACTTCCTTGGTGTGATTTTTTCAAGCCAACTCAATATTAATATAAATTTATGTCTGGTAATAAAAAATACTGGTTATCTAATTAGTTTACAAAAACCGGGAAATAACGCCTTAATGGTTTTAATATTTCAAGCCATAATTCTATTCAAAGAATCAAAAGTAATTTTGTTTAGCAAAACAACAAAAATTATTCTGTATATATAATTCTAGACTGATGCAACAATATACTGTACACATTTCTCCAGCAAAACAGCACATTTTAGTTTTATATATATATATATATATATATAGTACCTCATACACATATACAAAAAATGACTTGGACTTATTCATTACAAGTCAACTATATAAAGAAATAACAATCGAAATATGGTATAGTAGGTTAGTACTGACGAAACAAAGAACGTGAGTGGTCTAACGTTTCGAGCGAAGGCCCTTCGTCAGAGAGAAACGTGGGGCCTTCGCTCGAAACGTTAGACCACTCACGTTCTCTGTTTCGGCAGTAGTAACCTACTATACCATATTTCGATTGTTGTTTCAACACTGCCTACGCAGCACACTACTTTTATTACACTATTTATATAAAAAAATATTGCCTGTCAAAAACAACTATGCCTAATACCTGGAAGTTGTTGAAGTCATAGCTTAGTTCTACAGTATACTGTACAAAACAAACACTTAATTCTAGTTTGTCCAGCAATTGCCACACACCTAAACACTTTAGTATAAAGGATTGAAAAGCATTGGTTTGCATTTTTTAACATGCTTCAAGCCATAATTCTTGCATTGATCTGACATACTGTACTAAATTTCATTGAACACTTAAACACGAAAATAAAGTGATAAAAGGTAATCTGAACTATATACAGTAAATTAACTTGTTTCTGCTCATGCAGACCGTCTTGGTTACACTCTTTTAGCTAATTTGACACAATCTTACTTATTCAGGAAAGCCTACAGCATACTGTATCAGCAAAAATAGTAAGTCCAAATTGGGCACAATAGCAATGCCATTGCTTTTGTCTCCAAGTGGCATCACAAGTACAATATATACATGTAGTTTAATTGTTATAATTATAGTTGTTTTCATGCATTTTCACTTTAAAGTTAAATTGCATGTAGAGTGAATGGACTCATTCCTGCGCAGACCACATGTCCTTGACAATTACAGTAATACACTAAAGATAATAGATCTATTAAGATACTTTAATTCATTCTTGCCTACTAGACAACTTCTTCCCAAAATTGCAAAATGCAAATAAAATCTCTATGCATTAACTAGAGCAAAATTAAAAAGGAACTCATGTTAATTACTGAAACTTGCCTAGATGATATTACCCAATGTAAAAGGTTAACTGGACAGGAATAAGTTAATATGACAGCAAGCTTACAGCTGTTGTACTGTAGCTTACTATTGACTATTATAAATTATAAAATAACATGTATACTACGTGAGCCCTGATTGGTCAATTGCTGTGTTTGGATCAGAGTATCCAAACATGGAAAATTCCTGCCAAAACGATTGTTTGAAAATGTTGGACACTATATCATATTCACTTGTGATTATTTTATAAAAGAAATACCAAATTTTTTTACCGTGTTTGGAGACTCTTATGCGAAGACTTGGGAAATTGCTTAAACTTTCAAAAAGCTAAAAACACTCGCCTACAGCTCGTGTTTTGTTATGCTTTTCTCCAGTCTTGCAATTTCCCGCGTGTTTGGATCAGAGTATCCAAACACAGAAAACCATTTGGTATTTCTTTAACAGGCTGCATGTGTCTTACGCACGCTGTGATCAGTAAGTTACCATGTTAATATCAGGCTATGCAGACATGGTTGTGATGTCATGGCACATTTCTTAGTCTTATTTCATAAAAGAAATTAAAAATGGATGCCCTGTGTTTATATACGTGGTGCAAACACTCGAATGAGTTTGGGAGAATTCAAAACTTATGTAAACCCTCAGCTATACCTTAGGTTCACATAAATTTTTGAATTCTTCCAACTCACTCTTTTGTTTGTATCAGGCTATATAAACATGGCTATCCATTTTCTATTTATTTAACAAATATAAAATTGCTTGCATGTCTCTGTAATGTGGTCCAAACATGCACAGATGATGTTACTTCCACCGGAAAAAATGCTTAGTGGAAACAAGAGGTGCAGCCAAGTGTTTTCACGCATTTTTTCCAATTGAAATTGCATCATTTGTGTCGGAATCACAGTGAAGAGTCACAAAAGCTATTTTCTATTTGTTTTATAAAATAACCATTTTACAGCATACAACCCAAGGAGAAGCCATCGAAGTGATCAAGACTCAAATGACAAATGCATGATGGTGTGATCAAATAATTGTGCCAAGTGATTATCTAAGACATATTTAACCAAAAAAAGCATGCATTGCACAATAAAAGATGAAAATTAAGTCAAACAGGTCTCTGTACTCTGATTGAATTTGGCCTTGTCCAATCAGAGCGAGCGTAGGACACCTGTTATTTTATAATTCCTAATCAATTTATTGATATTGAGCATAAAATTCCCTAATCCATTTTTTTGTGCTGGCCTGGTCAGCTTATCACTATCATTTAGCTGAAATGCTGCAAGTAAAACACACTCTTTTGGTAGTTCATCTATCCAAGGATTACCACTTTCATGAAGCCATGGTACCCACTTTTTGTTCCAACTCCCTATCCAATAATGCATTTTAAATGTAGTGGTTTCTTTCTCAACAACTTTCCCAATGACAGGAACATTGTCATAATTTTCAAGTCTTACTACCACAAATTCACCAATTTTGACATGTTCCCAAATATCGTCCACTAAAATTGCTGCTGATTTCCTGTAAGGACCAGTGTAAACCTAAAAAATAAATTCATGTAAAAACCACTGTTGTATGTTCTACAATATTGTTTTTATATACATGTAATTAGTTTATTGGAACAATCATTATGTCACTTTGTTGATTTTTTTGTTTATGGATATACATGTGTAGTAATATTTGTTATTAAGTACATTTTGCGTGCATTTAAAGGTACATTTGAAGAAAACTACCTTCTTTTTTGAAACTTTTGAAGTTATGAAGATTGATCTTTACTGCTCTTGCTAAACTATCTTACTTCAGTTGTCATGAATTCCTTTTTGCAAACCCATGAATGTCTCTGATGTTATCCAACAAAGTTACTTAAAACTTAAGCAGGTGTATGTATTTATTAACACTATAAACCAGCAAAGCTTTCAAAGATTTAATGGATAATCACAAAGATATACTTCGTTTTCTAATACAGTAACTCATTATGCAATGTGAAGTAAGCAGTGAAATTGTTTACATATCAAACAAATCTCTGTCTCAAGAGGAGTGAGATACCCGACAGTTGTAAAGACCAATTTTTTATAACATACAAAGTTCTTACCAGAGAGAACATTTCTTTCAAGTCTATTTTTTATTAAATAAACATTATTTTTTTTCACCAAGAACATTTTCACAGATTATTTTTATTTAATATATTTTTACTTTAATTATTGCATACTATTCTGGACAAAAATTTATATTGTTTAACAGCACCAGTGTTCAGGTATCAAACAAAACAATGATAATTTTTGCTGGATGTTTCTAATTATGACAATGTATCATGGATAGTCTGTGTACCTACATGTAGTTAATCAATTTTTTGTGAAATTATATTACATCCTCAATTAATTAATTAATTAATTAATTAATTAGTATATGTTTTGCCAACCACTGTTTCACATACATAAATTTTTTGTCAGCCCTATTACTAGTTTATGTTAATAGTTCTGTCTGTTCAAAGGCATTGTCAAATATCATTGATTTTGACAACTTTAATACCTAATTTAAGTGCCTGTTCGATACAGTTCAAATAATTTGTTGTGCCATATTTACAACAGCTTGTTGCTATCATTGACATTGAACGATTATTTCTTGAAAATGTTTTTGTCAGTTTCAAGGGTTTTTTCTTGACATCCTGATCAATTAACAAGTGTGTTACATCCCTGTACAGAAACAAGCTGACATATTAGCCACACGCTTTAGCAACATTTGTTCTATGGTTTTAATAGTACCATCTGTCCACTTCTGGGTTAGGTGTAGAAAAAAAGAACATACCTTGCAAGGACTCGCTTTGCCCGGCATCTTTGTCTTTGTTAAAACTTTTTTTCTCTGCAATTACAAAAAATTAATTAATATTATGGCCACTCCCAAGTCTAAGATCTTCTTACGAGTATTTTTTTAAAGAACAGAGAATTCTGTGAAATATAGTATAAAGAACATAGATGTCTAACGTTTCAAGCGAAGACCCTTTGCTCGAAACGTTAGACATCTAGTATCTACGTACGCCAACCTTACTTTCTTTCAATTCGTATTTCAGTACTACCTAAGCGGCACCCTACTTTTTATTTGCGTCGCTAATTGTTTGAGGAGGGCTGTGTATATTTGAATAGACTTGAATCCTGATTGAGTTCGAATTTCATAGTCGTTGAGATTTTACAGTTGATTTCATATTATTTTACCGCCGTGGTTTGCCAAGTTCGTTGGGAAGTTCCCAGTTCCGAAGTTCGTGGGGAACTGCGGAATTTTTAATACGTTGTCAAGGTTGACAAATTATCCAATCAAACTGCGAGGTTTGGATCAAAACTCATTTTAATATGACTGGATAATTTGTCAACATTAGCAACATAATCCCGAAGTTGCGAACGAACATCGGAACTCCCAACGAATTTCGCAAACACGGGGAAAGTAAAATCTAATGTAAGCACGTGGTTGAAAAACCGCCAAACCGGTACTATTTAAAGGCTAAAAATCAGACAAACAAATCGAAATTGCTCCTAGCTTCCACACTTTATATTTTTAAATAAGAAAATGAGCCCTTTTATAGTTTTTTCTTTGACTTTAAATGCAAAACGTGATTTCCAGGGTCCTCTAGCCCAAACGGATACCCTAAATTGTAACAGCAACATTTACCGCCCAGCTTTATATACACACAAACCTAACCCGACCAGTGAGTACGCTAAATTACAAACTAAACTGCACTCACTGGTGTACTTTAACATTTTGACTGAACTTTATCAAAAAAAAATTAAATCTGGAAAGAAAACCATAAATATATAGATCTATATAGAGATGTCAAAGTAGTGTGCTGCGTAGGCAGTGTTTAACACACAAATCGAAATATAGAAAGGTTGCAGTGTACTGCAGGCGAAACATGGAACGTAGATATCTAACGTTTCTCGAGAGAAACAACTAGTCTAGAGAAGTTCGTTTACAGGCCCGCAAATATAGCTACGGCCTATTTTGTTTGCCGCGTGATCCGCCATGTTCGTGATCTAATTACAGAATATAGACCACCTTGTTTATTCTTGCCAAAATGTTTACGCGCGGATAAAACAGATCAATTTAATTGGTAGAATTACTTAGTATGTTGTACGACAATATAATAGTTACCTTCTTCCTCGTGACTGTCGCTGCTAGAGTAAGAAATTGGATAGCATCCAATGTCGCTGTCGTGGTCGGTATCTGAGTGTAACAATGTAGAATGGCCGACAGGCGACCCACAACTCAGCGATGCATGGTGATAAATCTGAATGTGCAGCCCGTTTTATTCCAATGTTCGGAGAACTATCGCTTACTGTGCTGAGAAGAGAATCGTAAAAATCGGCGGCGTCCTGTTCTAAATAATTTGTTCTACTGCAAAAGATTTCTCTCGTATCTGACGCTGGGCTAGTTATAGAATCGGCATCGTCCTGTTCTAAATCACTTGTTCTACATGAAAAAACTTCTCTCGCATCTGACGCCGGGCTAGTTATCGAATCGGCGCCGTTCGGGCTCCTCCAATTCACTCGTGTTTAAATCCATAAGCCATTAAATACCAACAATGGAAAATCACGTTTAAGCGATGCGCAACGAAAAACTGAATCAAACTTCAGACAATGTTTTCCTTCAGAACATCCTTGCCAGGTGCGCGATCAAACTAACGAATTCTCGAGCGTTATGCTTTTTTGCTTGATTTTGATTGGCTCGCATAATTTAGCCCTTTAACATGAGTGGTCCACCCTTGATGTTATTGCTTACTGCCAAGCTGTTTTCTAATAAAGCGTTCTCAAATTGCCTAAACCGAGTAGGGGCAGAAAGGCTACACATGCATGCCCTGAAGGGCAAAACAGAGAAAAATTATTATGTTTGTAGACTGGCAAAACTGCGCTTGCCAAGTCTTTAAATCAGGCACGAACTAAAAAACCCCCACAAACACAGGTTAGCTAGTTACGTTAGCCTTCAGGAATGTGGACCAACGTGGTAGATAATGAGTTAACAGGAAATATTTATGCTATCTATCACCAAGTGACAAATTGAGAACAAAGAAAGTAGCTAAGAAAGACCAGCCGCTTGAATACAATTGGATTAAAAACTGACACAATGCTTTCTCGTTCAACAAACGATGGTGTCGGTATTCATCAAATCGTTTCTTTTCGTTGGACCACTTGAAGTTTTCAATCGCATAGTCGAAAATGGAGTGTGGTGCCGGTAACCGAAGCTCGAAAGAAAGGTTCGATCGAGCAAAATGGTGGTTTAAACGTGACTTGTCGAAGATTTATGTAGAAAGAGGAATTGGTAGAGCAACAAGCGGTGGAAACTTGTTGTTGGATGTAGTCAACATTCAAGCAAGTGAAAAGAAACCAGACGCGTTAAAGGTTAGCAAGCATTCCAGTGCTCACATGCATTCTAGCATGTAAAACTTTTTAAATATTGGCCTTTTTTTAACCTAGCTCTCTATCTCTAATATAGAAGTCTTTTTATGGTATGAACAATGATTTTTTCTCTATTCGTTGTAGATTCAGTTCCGCGATAAACAAATGAAATGGTGTTCAAGCTCACGTTGTTCGATTTTACCGGTAACAATTTCTCGCGAAATTTTGAGCTCTTTGTAAAATCAAGCAAACGTTTTACCGCTAGAGTGTATGAGGTGATCAGTAACTCGACAACACAAAAACTGCCGTCGCTAGTGCCAAAGTTCATCTCGAGTGTTGGAGCTACTAGTAAGTCCAATCCAAAGCTCATCTCGAGTGTTGGAGCTAAGTCCAACCAAAAGCTCATCTGGAGAGTCAGAGTTATGCCGTTCAGAGACGCCGTTGTCAAAACTCGAGGGAAGCCACGAAACGTCTGCGTCAGATCCGCCGTCACCACATGCTGTGGATACACCCGAAGGACGAAAAGTAGAAAACCAAACAACTACTCGACGAAAAACTAGACTTTTAAACAGAGTTTCCGTCGTGGATCCCGACCAGACGAACAGAACATGAATGAAAGGTCCAAGAGAGAAAAAGTTGATAATCTGGTGCCAGTGGTGGACGACAACGCCTTTCACGAAACCATAATGAAAAACTTTTCAATTAAAGAAGGTATGTGCCAAAGATATCATTGTGTTGTTTTGCATATGGTACTCTGATGAATGGCTTCATTCGAAACATCAGCACTACATTCTTAAAAATATTGGCAGTTTTGCTTTGTTGTTCTATATACTGTGCAACGGTTGACGTTTTTCTTGTGCTTTGGAAGTGCCCGTTTCCATCATCGAAGGCAGTATTTTTAGAACATCAATTAGATGTTTTCGCTTGTTGCATAGTCATAGAATTGTGCATAGAATTGTTTTTCTGTAACCGGCAAATTTCGGCAATCGGGTATTTGAGCAGATTTAAGTTGCGCGCCGCGGGAAAATCGAAGTTGGAGTGGTTCGACTGACATCCGCGTTGTTATCGTAGTTGTGAGCTAATGGTCGTTGTTTCTATTATTTCACAGCAAATTACAAATTTAGCACTTCCGAAATGTCGTCTTTTACCATCACAAATGCGAACTACTTAGCCACAAAACTAAAATCAAATGGCAGACGTTGTAATTTAACTCTGAGCCACACTCCGTGCCGACTTTTTCAATTTAATATTAAAGTCGATATCACTGTGGCAATATGGGTTTATATTCCCGTATTGTCATAGTGATATCTCCCGTTGCGTTTCACGCCAAAGCTCATGGATTAGGGTCGTTTCAATAATTCGGGGGAGAACAAGCTGCAGTTTGTTTAAACTATCAGTTAACAATTATTCGCTGAAGGCGAGGTGAATATCGGTGTATAATAACCGAGACGAAGTCGAGGTTATTATTCACCGATATTCACTGAGCCTGAGGCGAATAATTGTTTTAGTATAAATACACATTTTTGTACTTTTAGGAAGAGCATTTTCTTTAAAATTGTTAATTTCCCTGTCTGTCGCATTGACAACTTTGGCTGGCGGCTAGTTTGAATAAACGCTGTAGGTGATTATCGAGAATTAATCCGAAGTAGCTCGACCAATCAGCGCGCGTGATTTCCTATAATCACCTCTGTATTTATACTAATAACAGATAATCATGGTTTAAAGCTTTTAGACCCGAATAGCCATGATAAGAATAAAAGTCCACACAGGAAATTTTCATGATTTTCTAAGACGGCCGATATCAATAGGAAAATGCTGACTAAAATGGGATTTTAAAAGGTACAAGTGCAAATCCCGCTCAAGTCAGTATTTTGTCATTTTATTTTCATGTTTCTCAATTTGAGGATGATTGTCAATTAAAATCGAGACATGCAAATAGTTTAAGATATTATTATTAAAATTAGGCTGATGTGGTATTGAAAAAAAACACGAATACCGATACCAGAAAAAAATACCGATAATACCAATATATCGATATTTGTATTTTTCCACTAAACGACAAAAATGTCGCGGGTTTTCACAAAAAAGTTCGCCTTTATTCGTAGTATTTCGGATAATACAACCTGTTCCGCAGCCAGAAAAACCCGTGTTTTTCCGCTGCGGCAAAGTCTACAGAAATAACGTTTAACCACGCGCTGTCTTGAAAATGTTGCCTTCGCGGGAACTTGATAACGTGGCTCCACGACGCTTGAGTAAACGGAAAGACGCTGAGACGGTGGAGACACGCGGGGTGAAGAAGCTTGTTCTTTCTTTTTGTCTACGGAGCTGTATACCACGTATATCTTCGTACACAATATATTTAATAAAAATGAATAATTACATGGTTATAATAACAACCCGATAGTTGAAGCGAAACAACTTTACATATGTAGCGAAACAACTTTACGTATGTAGCGAAACGACTTTACGTATGTAGCGAAACGACTTTACGTATGTAGCGAAACGACTTTACGTATGTAGCGAAACGACTTTATATCGCGAAACGACTCTGTACCGGTATATGCAGATTTCTTGGCACCAAAAAATTCCAAAGACTGCGTCTGCGATCGCACTTTGAATAGTCCTGCTGTGACAATGGTTTTTAAACAAACAGTGTTTCACAAAACGCACGATTCCACTGGGAAATACAAACAAAAGATCATCGGTATGTAAAGAAATAGGGTTACATGACACCTCGAATACACGGGTCAATTTTAAGGACAATTTTTAAGGTGGCTCCATATGGTTTTTTGAAAAATGGAAAATACAAGTTTGAGAGTTCAAAACACGGGCATAAATAATTTGGAAAAAGAATAAAACTAAATGTTAGTTGCTTTACTGGTAATTCATGAATGCACAAGTTGCCTTGTATTTCTAAATATATTTTTATCTTTTTATACTTGTAGATAGTAATCATCTAACAAAGACAGTTTTGCCTTTTGTGGCTAGTCGAACTAGTCACAAGACTATTAAGGGATGTGATATGTTTTCCATACCCAGTGAGCCATTCACCAAAGAAAAAGATCACTATCTTTTGGTGTCATTTACGAAAGACAAAAGCCTGTTGCTTTGTATTCTTCCTTGTTGGAAATCTTTCATCCTGACAAGTTGTTACATGTCTTAGATTCCTGCAGTGGCGCAGGATCTTGTGCAGTCGCATGTTTACATGCAGGACTAAAATGCCTTGTTTTAGAGAAAGATCTACTAAGAGCTAGACTTATAGAGCAAAGATTACCATTTTAATTTACATGTAAACATTTTTGGGGACATTCATCTGTTTTTTAAACATCGTGTTAAGTGATATTTTTGTTTTAAATTTCCTTTGGACTACTAAATATTTTGGGCCAAATATTAATATATGTAATCATATGACAGCGAGTGCAATTAAGGATTAACACTACTAGTGATTTTTGAAAATTTAACTTTTTCAAATATCACGAGTAGTGTTAATCATTAATTGCACGAGAAAAATCATATGATTACTTATTTATAGTATTCGTGACAAAATTACAATGTTTTGGCTATATTGTCGTATTACATATTTATCTGTTTATTCTAAAAATGTTAATTCTTCTTTTATATTAGAATCATATATTTATTTCATTGATTGACTTGAAATATTTCAGGTCAACAAGAGAAGTTGATTTGTTCTTGAGTGATATTTGGCTTGAAAAATTTCAAGACATATAACTCATGTTAACTCATTAATCGAGTTGGAAAATATTGGGCTTGAAATTTTTCATGCCAAACATATCACCTTATTTTGGTGTTTGAGGTTATTTCATATGATTTATTATAAGACATGGCATATTCAGCAGAATTGAGTAATCTCTACCTTCAATAACCGCGGTTTTAGATTAGACTTAAAAATTCGTCCTATTTTTAACACCATATTTTTCTAAATAGACATTATGTCCTATCAAATTAACGTTTAGCAATACATTTGCAAACATTTTTTCAATAAACTAACTATTTTTGATCAGTTTTATTTGTGTTTACTTGGGCTTTTTCTTATCTTGCTGTAACGTAATATTTTTTAAATAATATATATACGGTTAGTTTCGCTACACTTTAGGGAAATTGTTAATGAATTTTACTTCCAGTTACCGGTTTGAACAAAGTAAAATAAAAGCGAATTTTTATCTAAAATGGAAGAAAAATTTTGGATAATAAACTATCGTTTCATTAAATTTTTTCAATAATGTGCTAAATAGAATATCCCACTTAGAAATATTTCGTGTTTATAGTTCATAATTACATTGATTGATTAACTTGATTGATTTGATAAGACTGATTGGGTTAATTTGATAAAATTTATTGATTAATTAATTAATTAATTAATTAATTAAATAATAATTAATTAATTAATTATACATTATATATCTATGTGACAACACTTTAAAAACAACTTTTGAAGAGTTGAAAGATATAGCAGATCCAAGAGTTACCTTTGAAGTTCAGTTTTATGGAGAAGAAGCCCAAGATAGTGGAGGTCCCCGAAGGGAATGGATAAGACTTTGTAATCAACAAATACAAATGAAGTATTTTGAATATGGTCTCAAGGACCATCTGGCAAGTGACTATTATTTTGTTGGTCAAATGGCAGAAATAGCACTTCTCCAAAATGGCCAGTTGCCTGTGTACTTCCCAGAGTTTGTATTACAAGACATATTTACTGGTATATCATACAGAAAGGTCTGGACACTCTTGGAATCCATACTGTTGGTCAACAGTACCAACAATTCCTCCATCTGCTTAGACCATCTGCAAAGGCCAATTTGTCAGTAAAGATGTTACTGCACCTATTGAAACCAACATGAAGTTTGAAAAGAATGTGTACGCTCATTTTATCAAGTATGTAAGAGAAGGTGCTAGTGGTCGTAGAGTAACAAGCCTAGAAAACATTTTGGAGATTGTTGCTGGTGCTAGCGAGGAGCACCTTCTTGGTTTTACAATTTTGCCATCAGTTGAATTTGTTGAAGCTACTTGTGGGTACAGACAACCAGCCTCTGATGATGGTGATGAAGAGGTATGATTTATAGAATATTTTTCTAAATGTACTCATTTATTACCACAGTGCTAAAACCTATTTCTGATTTGAAACTTGGCCAACTTACATTTTAATTTTGATCTCTACTTACTGAACATGTATTTATAGTTTACTACATATAAATATTTGTGGGGAAACCAAGAAATGCAAAGACAGTGAGGATAATTTGCCCTGTTAGTGTAGTAACATGAATGTGCCCTTTTAACCTTCACTATTTTTTCACTAGCTGTGTCCATGATCCATTGGAGGGAATTTGGCCCCTCTAATAGTTACATGTACACTTTAGCTCCCACCTTTCCCAAGTTACAAGTAAATTGACAAAGCAATTAAAACAAATTGGTGTAACATACATTACAGTAGAGTTGTAAGCTCTGCTAGTGATTATTGCAAGTGTTTTGTTGGACATGCCTCATTTTACATTGTATTTCTCCTCATTCCCCAAATGGGAAATTACTTAAAGACTGTGCCCATGTTTAATAACCTATTAGCAGTATATGTTTACTTAGACATGTTATATCCAGCTCTTACAGGGTACTACAGAGAAGGAAAATGAGCCAGAGAAAAAGAAGAAAATTTATGCAGATTTTCTTCCCAAATTTCACACATGCACGAACACGTTAAAGCTACCAAGAGAAACACATAGTCTCCATTTGCCTTCAGAAGATGCCCTGTTTAATCTTTATGACTAGTCCTTTTTAAATAGTTATTTTGGGGGGGTTTAAATGGTTACATTAGTTCACTTTGACAATGCTATACCTTACATGTTATTCTTGTGACTTATTTCTAGAATTTTTATGTAGGTAACCTACAGTACAAAAAAATGGAGAACCTGTTGATTTTTTTGTTTCTAGTTTTGTTATTATTCATCTAAATAGGAAAGATGTACTGTAACAATAAGTGTTACAAAATAATGATAAACACTGTGACCAAATAAATGTTTTTGTTCTTGCTGATGTTGTTGAGTGACAAGCAGTTTATAATGCTGGTGTTAACAATCAGTTTTTGAAAGAAATAGTGTATCTAAATACTATAAACTTTTGAACTTAAGACACAACCCCCCCACCCCCCCCCAAAAAAAAAAATCCTTCCAAATATATATATTTATTATTCGATTTATTTTTACATGTACATGTATTGTCCTTTTAATTGATTGAGGGACCACTATGTCACCTGCATTAGCAGGAAATGTTTTGCAGCAAATAATATTTTGCTCATGCACATTACACTCAACTTCAGCAAATCTAAATCGCTCATTCAACCAAGCTGCCAAGAAATGAGTGGACAATTACAGGTAAACAATGTCAAATAAAAAACAAATCGAATAATAAAACAATTATTGAACTTTGGCTTTCACAAAACATCATGATTTGTCAGTGTCTTGTAGTTATAAATATATATATATATATATATATATATATATATATATATAAACCCAGGGCTACTATTGAAGTTTATGGTAATGGTAATTTATGTTCTCTTTCATTCTGCTCCATTATCTGCATAACATACTGCATGGAATCAATGTATATGTCCATTCCAAAACATGACGAAAGTTTTAATGGATCAATAGATTGGGTGAGATGAATACTCAGCTCTTCCATATTTACTTGTGGCACTTGGACTGGGGAAACTATAACTAAACTATTGATTGATTGATTGATTGATTGATTGATTGATTGATTGATTGATTGATTGATTGATTGATTGATTGATTGATTGATTGATTGATTGATTGATTGTTTGTTTGTTTGTTTGTTTGTTTGTTTGTTTGTTTGTTTGTTTGTTTGTTTGTTTGTTTGTTTGTTTGTTTGTCGGTTTGTTTGTTTGTCGGTTTGTCGGTTTGTCGGTTTGTCGGTTTGTCGGTTTGTCGGTTTGTCGGTTTGTCGGTTTGTCGGTTTGTCGGTTTGTCGGTTTGTCGGTTTGTCGGTTTGTCGGTTTGTCGGTTTGTCGGTTTGTCGGTTTGTCGGTTTGTCGGTTTGTCGGTTTGTCGGTTTGTCGGTTTGTCGGTTTGTCGGTTTGTCGGTTTGTCGGTTTGTCGGTTTGTCGGTTTGTCGGTTTGTCGGTTTGTCGGTTTGTCGGTTTGTC
>OZ036017.1:4262252-4264752 GCA_964035015.1 Corallium rubrum
GTCTGTCGGTCTGTCGGTCTGTCGGTCTGTCGGTCTGTCGGTCTGTCGGTCTGTCGGTCTGTCGGTCTGTCGGTCTGTCGGTCTGTCGGTCTGTCGGTCTGTCGGTCTGTCGGTCTGTCGGTCTGTCGGTCTGTCGGTCTGTCGGTCTGTCGGTCTGTCGGTCTGTCGGTCTGTCGGTCTGTCGGTCTGTCGGTCTGTCGGTCTGTCGGTCTGTCGGTCTGTCGGTCTGTCGGTCTGTCGGTCTGTCGGTCTGTCGGTCTGTCGGTCTGTCGGTCTGTCGGTCTGTCGGTCTGTCGGTCTGTCGGTCTGTCGGTCTGTCGGTCTGTCGGTCTGTCGGTCTGTCGGTCTGTCGGTCTGTCGGTCTGTCGGTCTGTCGGTCTGTCGGTCTGTCGGTCTGTCGGTCTGTCGGTCTGTCGGTCTGTCGGTCTGTCGGTCTGTCGGTCTGTCGGTCTGTCGGTCTGTCGGTCTGTCGGTCTGTCGGTCTGTCGGTCTGTCGGTCTGTCGGTCTGTCGGTCTGTCGGTCTGTCGGTCTGTCGGTCTGTCGGTCTGTCGGTCTGTCGGTCTGTCGGTCTGTCGGTCTGTCGGTCTGTCGGTCTGTCGGTCTGTCGGTCTGTCGGTCTGTCGGTCTGTCGGTCTGTCGGTCTGTCGGTCTGTCGGTCTGTCGGTCTGTCGGTCTGTCGGTCTGTCGGTCTGTCGGTCTGTCGGTCTGTCGGTCTGTCGGTCTGTCGGTCTGTCGGTCTGTCGGTCTGTCGGTCTGTCGGTCTGTCGGTCTGTCGGTCTGTCGGTCTGTCGGTCTGTCGGTCTGTCGGTCTGTCGGTCTGTCGGTCTGTCGGTCTGTCGGTCTGTCGGTCTGTCGGTCTGTCGGTCTGTCGGTCTGTCGGTCTGTCGGTCTGTCGGTCTGTCGGTCTGTCGGTCTGTCGGTCTGTCGGTCTGTCGGTCTGTCGGTCTGTCGGTCTGTCGGTCTGTCGGTCTGTCGGTCTGTCGGTCTGTCGGTCTGTCGGTCTGTCGGTCTGTCGGTCTGTCGGTCTGTCGGTCTGTCGGTCTGTCGGTCTGTCGGTCTGTCGGTCTGTCGGTCTGTCGGTCTGTCGGTCTGTCGGTCTGTCGGTCTGTCGGTCTGTCGGTCTGTCGGTCTGTCGGTCTGTCGGTCTGTCGGTCTGTCGGTCTGTCGGTCTGTCGGTCTGTCGGTCTGTCGGTCTGTCGGTCTGTCGGTCTGTCGGTCTGTCGGTCTGTCGGTCTGTCGGTCTGTCGGTCTGTCGGTCTGTCGGTCTGTCGGTCTGTCGGTCTGTCGGTCTGTCGGTCTGTCGGTCTGTCGGTCTGTCGGTCTGTCGGTCTGTCGGTCTGTCGGTCTGTCGGTCTGTCGGTCTGTCGGTCTGTCGGTCTGTCGGTCTGTCGGTCTGTCGGTCTGTCGGTCTGTCGGTCTGTCGGTCTGTCGGTCTGTCGGTCTGTCGGTCTGTCGGTCTGTCGGTCTGTCGGTCTGTCGGTCTGTCGGTCTGTCGGTCTGTCGGTCTGTCGGTCTGTCGGTCTGTCGGTCTGTCGGTCTGTCGGTCTGTCGGTCTGTCGGTCTGTCGGTCTGTCGGTCTGTCGGTCTGTCGGTCTGTCGGTCTGTCGGTCTGTCGGTCTGTCGGTCTGTCGGTCTGTCGGTCTGTCGGTCTGTCGGTCTGTCGGTCTGTCGGTCTGTCGGTCTGTCGGTCTGTCGGTCTGTCGGTCTGTCGGTCTGTCGGTCTGTCGGTCTGTCGGTCTGTCGGTCTGTCGGTCTGTCGGTCTGTCGGTCTGTCGGTCTGTCGGTCGGTCGGTCTGGTCGGTCGGTCTGGTCGGTCGGTCTGGTCGGTCGGTCTGGTCGGTCGGTCTGGTCGGTCGGTCTGGTCGGTCGGTCTGGTCGGTCGGTCGGTCGGTCGGTCGGTCGGTCGGTCGGTCGGTCGGTCGGTCGGTCGGTCGGTCGGTCGGTCGGTCGGTCGGTCGGTCGGTCGGTCGGTCGGTCGGTCGGTCGGTCGGTCGGTCGGTCGGTCGGTCGGTCGGTCGGTCGGTCGGTCGGTCGGTCGGTCGGTCGGTCGGTCGGTCGGTCGGTCGGTCGGTCGGTCGGTCGGTCGGTCGGTCGGTCGGTCGGTCGGTCGGTCGGTCGGTCGGTCGGTCGGTCGGTCGGTCGGTCGGTCGGTCGGTCGGTCGGTCGGTCGGTCGGTCGGTCGGTCGGTCGGTCGGTCGGTCGGTCGGTCGGTCGGTCGGTCGGTCGGTCGGTCGGTCGGTCGGTCGGTCGGTCGGTCGGTCGGTCGGTCGGTCGGTCGGTCGGTCGGTCGGTCGGTCGGTCGGTCAGTCAGTCAGTCGGTCGGTCGGTCGGTCGGTCGGTCGGTCGGTCGGTCAGTCGGTCGGTCGGTCGGTCGGTCGGTCGGTCGGTCGGTCGGTCGGTCGGTCGGTCAGTCAGTCGGTCGGTCGGTCGGTCGGTCGGTCGGTCGGTCGGTCGGTCGTCAGTCAGTCAGTCAGTCAGTCGGTCGGTCGGTCAGTCAGT
>OZ036017.1:4274752-4278060 GCA_964035015.1 Corallium rubrum
ATCATTACTGTATTTAGCTATGCAATAAAACAAGCTGTGACCCTACCACCTACCTTAAGCAGTATCCTCAACACATCCGGATCACGGACACCATAATGTAAAACTGTCCTGGCACTGTTATCAGAAATTCGAAAATCTGCTTCAAGATTGAGTAACTCCTCTACAACTTTTATGTTACCGACTTGAGCAGCCAACACTAACGGAGTTGGAGAATATACGGTTGTCTGGTTCACGTAAGATTTTGAAATAGAGCCGAGATTCTTTACAAGATGAACATGGTTATTACTGGCAGCTCTAGAGAGAATTGGAAAATAGGTGGATCCAACCAAAGCTATTCAACGTTAGAACAAGTATAACACCGTGGCATTAGACAGAGTAAAATAATCTGGTATTAGACGGACTAAAACAGGCTGGTGTTAGACCGATTAAAATAGTCTAGCATTAGATAGTAAATTAAAATAGTCTGGTGTTAGACAGCGTAAAATAGTCTGGTGTTAGATACAGTAAAATAATCTGGTGTTTGCAGAGTAAGCTTGGGCGGTTTTGATTTAAATAAAAACCGCCATGCCGTCCGATTCTGAACCGGTTAAACCGTAAAACCGGTTTTACAAAATTCAGAAACTAACGCAATTTCAGTATTGAACTAATTGAAGGAACGCAATTTCAAATTTTTAATAGCGCTGGACGTCAAAATTTGGCTGTAAATTATAAATGACTGCATAAGTCACGTCAAAATATTGAACAAAAAACGAACGTTCAGCGAAAAACGTTTGCTAACTTAAATTTTATTTTGCTTTTCTCAACTTTAATTGCCTAATCTCATGTCGCGAAAGAGACTGGCACTGTCCTGGAAAATCCGTTAGTACCATCCCCAGGCGTGCAATATTCCTTTGTTTCACGCCACGTCGGAGACTGGCACTAACAGGACAGTGCCATTCTCTTTCGCGACATGAAATTAGGCAATAATAACAATTTTAAGGACGAAACAAAATTACACATTGTAACATTGTAATAAATAATGATGACGGGTTTCCGGTTTTTCTAAATGCTATACCGAAAAAACCCGGTTTAATAATAAAACCGGAAAAAAACACCGGTAAACTGGTAAACCGCCCAACCTTAAGACAGAGTAAAATAGCCTGGTGTAAGACCGAGTAAACTAGGCTGGTGTTAGACAGGGTGAAACAGTCTGGCGATAGACAGAGTAAAATAGTTTGGTGTTAGACAGAGTAAAATAGTCTGGCGTTTGACAGAGTAAAATAGTCTGGCGTTGAACAGAGTGAAATAGTCTGGTGCTAGACGAAGTGAAATAACCTTGACTAAAATAGCCTGGTGTTAGACAGAGTGAAACAGTCTGGCGTTGGACGAAGTGAAATAAGCTAGAGTAAAATGATCTGATGTTAGACAGGGTTAAATAGTCTGTTGTTGGGCTGAGTAAATAAAGTAGTCTAGTTAACAGTTAGACAGAGTAAAAAAGTCAGGTGTTAGCCAGAATGAAATAGTCTAGTGTTAGCCAGAGTAAAATAGTCTGGTCTGTTGTTAGAAAGAGCTAACGAACGAACAAACGAACGTAGGAAGGAAGGAAGGAAGAAAAGAAGAAAAGGAAGGAAGAAGGGTAGATAGGAAGGAGGGAGGGCAAGTAGGAAGGAAGGAAAAAAGGAAGAAAGGAAGAAAAGGTAGGAAGAAAAAAAAAGAAAGAAGGAAGAAAGGAAGAAAGGATAGAAGGAAGGAAAGATAGACGGTAAGTAGAACGAACGAACGAACGAACGAACGAACGAACGAACGAACGAACGAACGAACGAACGAACGGGCAGAAACCTGGTTACGGCAACGCAACAGTCTGGCATTAGACAGAGTAAAAAACAAAGGGGTCAATTTTGGCCTGTGTTAGGCAATTTTACAATGAAAGCAGGACGCCTTACTTGTGAATAGGCGTAAATCCGAGATTGTCCATTTGGTTTAACTGCAATATTTCAGGATCTTCCACAGACTCGACGATCTTCAAAAGACAATGCTCCATGCCATACAGACAAGCGGCATGGATTAGATTTCCTGGTGAACGTTTGACTTCCTCTTGTAAACACTTACGGACAACATGAGGATCCTGATCAAGGCAAACCTGGACTGTCTTCTCATTTCCACTACTAACAGCAACTTGAAGAAGGCTTCCATAGTTTGATCCATACAAACGTGAATCAAGCATAAGACCCTGAACACATCTGCCTCCTTTAAAATATGATATAAAATTACAATAAATTTCAAAGGATCCATCCATCAATTCATTCATTCATTCATTCATCTATCCATTCATTCATTCATTCATTCATTCATTCATTCATTCATTCATTCATTCATTCATTCATTCATTCATTCATTCATTCATTCATTCATTCATTCATTCATTCATTCATTCATTCATTCACTCATTCATTCATTCATTCATTCATTCACTCACTCACTCACTCACTCACTCACTCACTCACTCACTCACTCACTCACTCACTCACTCACTCACTCACTCACTCACTCACTCACTCACTCACTCACTCACTCACTCACTCACTCACTCACTCACTCACTCACTCACTCACTCACTCACTCACTCACTCACTCACTCACTCACTCACTCACTCACTCACTCACTCACTCACTAGAAGATGCAGTTAAGAAAGGCTATATGGCAGGAGCAGAGCTTGCTGGAGCAGGATGTCGATGTCAAGGGGTGAATCCAGTTATTGCTTGTAGAATGTGGAAAAGAGTAGTCCTTCCAAAAATGCTGTATGGGTGTGAGTTGTGGCAATTCAACAAACAACATATTTTACAGCTTGAAAAATGTCAGAATGTATTTGTTCGTATAATTGAAGGTCTCTTACCGGGAACTTCTGCTTCCGCAGCCAGGGGTCTTCTGGGACTATGGAGTGTTGAAGGAGAGATTGAAAAAAGAAAGTTGTATTTTCTTGAACGGCTCGTCAATTCGTCTATTTATCTCGCGCACAGGAAGCTCTTGTTAATACGATTTTTACGATGGAAATACAGACAGAAGGAAGCAACTGGCTTTGTTCCAGACGTTATGAATGCTGCTTGGAAACATGATCTTTGGACGCATATTGAAGAATTTCTAAACCATGGCACATTTCCTCCTAAACGCCAATGGAATCGGGCAGTGTTTGCAGCAATTCAAGCCACTGAAGAACGTTGTTGGCAGGAGAGACTTGCGTTAAAGGGAATGGAAAGATACTTGCGAATTCATAGTAAGCTAAAGCCACTATGTTGGTTTACTCTTCTTAGACGATATCCAACTTTGAATG
>OZ036017.1:4283260-4435760 GCA_964035015.1 Corallium rubrum
GATGACGGGTTTCCGGTTTTTCTAAATGCTATACCGAAAAAACCCGGTTTAATAATAAAACCGGAAAAAAACACCGGTAAACTGGTAAACCGCCCAACCTTAAGACAGAGTAAAATAGCCTGGTGTAAGACCGAGTAAACTAGGCTGGTGTTAGACAGGGTGAAACAGTCTGGCGATAGACAGAGTAAAATAGTTTGGTGTTAGACAGAGTAAAATAGTCTGGCGTTTGACAGAGTAAAATAGTCTGGCGTTGAACAGAGTGAAATAGTCTGGTGCTAGACGAAGTGAAATAACCTTGACTAAAATAGCCTGGTGTTAGACAGAGTGAAACAGTCTGGCGTTGGACGAAGTGAAATAAGCTAGAGTAAAATGATCTGATGTTAGACAGGGTTAAATAGTCTGTTGTTGGGCTGAGTAAATAAAGTAGTCTAGTTAACAGTTAGACAGAGTAAAAAAGTCAGGTGTTAGCCAGAATGAAATAGTCTAGTGTTAGCCAGAGTAAAATAGTCTGGTCTGTTGTTAGAAAGAGCTAACGAACGAACAAACGAACGTAGGAAGGAAGGAAGGAAGAAAAGAAGAAAAGGAAGGAAGAAGGGTAGATAGGAAGGAGGGAGGGCAAGTAGGAAGGAAGGAAAAAAGGAAGAAAGGAAGAAAAGGTAGGAAGAAAAAAAAAAGAAAGAAGGAAGAAAGGAAGAAAGGATAGAAGGAAGGAAAGATAGACGGTAAGTAGAACGAACGAACGAACGAACGAACGAACGAACGAACGAACGAACGAACGAACGAACGAACGAACGAACGGGCAGAAACCTGGTTACGGCAACGCAACAGTCTGGCATTAGACAGAGTAAAAAACAAAGGGGTCAATTTTGGCCTGTGTTAGGCAATTTTACAATGAAAGCAGGACGCCTTACTTGTGAATAGGCGTAAATCCGAGATTGTCCATTTGGTTTAACTGCAATATTTCAGGATCTTCCACAGACTCGACGATCTTCAAAAGACAATGCTCCATGCCATACAGACAAGCGGCATGGATTAGATTTCCTGGTGAACGTTTGACTTCCTCTTGTAAACACTTACGGACAACATGAGGATCCTGATCAAGGCAAACCTGGACTGTCTTCTCATTTCCACTACTAACAGCAACTTGAAGAAGGCTTCCATAGTTTGATCCATACAAACGTGAATCAAGCATAAGACCCTGAACACATCTGCCTCCTTTAAAATATGATATAAAATTACAATAAATTTCAAAGGATCCATCCATCAATTCATTCATTCATTCATTCATCTATCCATTCATTCATTCATTCATTCATTCATTCATTCATTCATTCATTCATTCATTCATTCATTCATTCACTCATTCATTCATTCATTCATTCATTCATTCATTCATTCATTCATTCATTCACTCATTCATTCATTCATTCATTCATTCACTCACTCATTCACTCACTCACTCACTCACTCACTCACTCACTCACTCACTCACTCACTCACTCACTCACTCACTCACTCACTCACTCACTCACTCACTCACTCACTCACTCACTCACTCACTCACTCACTCACTCACTCACTCACTCACTCACTCACTCACTCACTCACTCACTCACTCACTCACTCACTCACTCACTAGAAGATGCAGTTAAGAAAGGCTATATGGCAGGAGCAGAGCTTGCTGGAGCAGGATGTCGATGTCAAGGGGTGAATCCAGTTATTGCTTGTAGAATGTGGAAAAGAGTAGTCCTTCCAAAAATGCTGTATGGGTGTGAGTTGTGGCAATTCAACAAACAACATATTTTACAGCTTGAAAAATGTCAGAATGTATTTGTTCGTATAATTGAAGGTCTCTTACCGGGAACTTCTGCTTCCGCAGCCAGGGGTCTTCTGGGACTATGGAGTGTTGAAGGAGAGATTGAAAAAAGAAAGTTGTATTTTCTTGAACGGCTCGTCAATTCGTCTATTTATCTCGCGCACAGGAAGCTCTTGTTAATACGATTTTTACGATGGAAATACAGACAGAAGGAAGCAACTGGCTTTGTTCCAGACGTTATGAATGCTGCTTGGAAACATGATCTTTGGACGCATATTGAAGAATTTCTAAACCATGGCACATTTCCTCCTAAACGCCAATGGAATCGGGCAGTGTTTGCAGCAATTCAAGCCACTGAAGAACGTTGTTGGCAGGAGAGACTTGCGTTAAAGGGAATGGAAAGATACTTGCGAATTCATAGTAAGCTAAAGCCACTATGTTGGTTTACTCTTCTTAGACGATATCCAACTTTGAATGGGCCTATCACAACAGTGGTAAGGTTATTATGTAACTCGTTTATGGTCAATGGAGAACGAATGAATACGTGTTTGGCGCCTGGCTTATGTCATGGATGTAATCGTACATATCTGGATCCGGTTGCACATATTATCCTAAATTGTAGGAGAAGTCAAGATCAAAGAGCAAGATTTTGGGATCGGTTATTAGACAGCATGCCACTGGAATTTTATTCATATTTTTTACAAATGGATGATGAAGATATGCTTGATGTTCTTTTTGGGAAAATTACCGCACTATCAAATGAGTTTGTAGATGACTTCATGTTACGATCAGCCTATTATATAGACGGTTGCGTCCGAGATACTGTACTGATTACAGTTAGCTAGTTTTGTTTTGTAATTTTATTTATTTTTTCAATTTTGTTGTAAATTTACATTTTAATTAATCTCTCCCATGGAGGAGGCAAATAAAGAATTTAACTCACTCACTCACTCACTCACTCACTCACTCACTCACTCACTCACTCACTCACTCACTCACTCACTCACTCACTCACTCACTCACTCACTCACTCACTCACTCATCCTTGATGACGCTAAATCAGGTATGCTAAAGATTTACTTAAAAAGTGTGATGTTTTGGCTGTTATGGAACATTGGTTATATACGGATGAATTGTCTTTTCTTGAGACTTTGGATGGCAGTTTCAAATGCTACTCCTCATCTAGTTCAAAAAATTATTTGAATTACACATGGAGAATGGGTCAAGGGTGGTTAGCAATTTTAGGGAGAGACGGGATTTATAGTGGACAAAAATATCAATACAATCTGATCGCATGATTGCAGTGAGAATTACAAATAAGAGTAATCAGTCTATAAACCTATTGATTTGTTGTGTCTATTTACCCTACCTTCGACGAACAACAGCTTGGCGGAGTTCAACAAAGCGTTAGAAGAAATAGAACTGTTTTGCTTTACAAGAAAACGTATGGGGGATACATTTATAGTTGTTCTTGGGGATTTTAATGCTCACATGGAGGACGAAAGATCTGGGAAGAAAGAAAATTCTCGTTGGAAAGATGGTTAATGATGTTTTAGATAAACTTCAAATGTGCACAGTAAGCGTAGAACACGAGTGCGAAGGACCAATGTATACTTATGTATCTTCACTTGGGTGTAGTGTTGTGGATTACATTTTTCTCGACAGCATATTATTACGTAAAGTAAGAAATGTTGAGGTAATGGATGAACGTCCGAAAATACAGCGTATCATCTACCAGTAAAGGCAGAGATTGTGGTTAACGGTAGTCATTGTGACGGGGGAAATACTGACTCTTGGAAAAAAGGCAACAAGGCAAACAGTATTATTGCTTGGAGAAAATGTTCCGAATATCAATTGACAGTGTACATGTATGCACAAACGTTGACAGAAATGTTATCTGTAAATGCCAGTCAAATGTTTGATATTAGACAAGATTCCGATATTCATAAGATGGTAGATAAACTAAGTGAATCGTTGAAAGAAGCCTCTAGAAATCCTCCAAAAGTAAAATATCGAAGACATATTAAACCATATTGGAATGAAGAGCCTAATAGACTAAAAAAGTTGTCAAAAACTGCCTGGATGGAAGGCCTAGAGGAATTGAGAATGAATTGTATCAAAACTACGAAAAAGCCAAAAAAGCATTTCGCAGAGAACTTAGAAAAAACAAGACAAATATACGAAAAGAAGAATTTGAGAAAATAGCAGGAATTGAGGAAGTAGCCTGATCAGTTTAAGTTTTGGAGATACGTAAATAGAAAGATGGGACGAAGCCTAAGAAGATCAACATATCCACCGAAAGACGAAGAGCTGGCAGAGGATGAACAAAAGCAGAGTGCTGAGTGCTGGGCTGACTATTATGAGAAATTATTCTCACCGCTACAAAATGATGATTTCATTGAAGAGTTTTCGCTATTTGTCGAAAGTGACGTTAAAGAGTAAAAACTCAAGTCGTTGATGGATTTTGATGATCTTTTTTGACACACCATTCATCTTCGAGGAAGTATCCAGAATTATTCAAACCCTTCCAAATGGTACAGCTTCTGGTTTTATGGAATTACATATAAGCATATAAAGAATGGAGGCAGCAAGTTAATTGAAAGTCTGGAGCATTTGTACAGGAATATAGTAGACAAAGATTATGTTCACCGTGCATTTAAGTGGCCGTTAAAGTACCCATTCCAAAAGTTAGAAAATCACAGATGACATTTGATGATTCCCGTGGGATCAACTTACTTCCAGTATTGGATAAAGTACTTGAGCGACTTGTATTGGATCGAATAAGGTGTAAACATTACAATAGTCTTCACAAATTGCAAGGAGCATATCAGACTGAATAGGATGCGCTGAGCACGGCTTTTGTGATTGACGAAGCAATAAATCAGTGCTGTGAAGATAGGGACAAGGCGTATGTTGGCTACGTGGATGTGAAAAAGGCTTTCGACACCGTTTGGATAGATGGTATGCTCCACAAGCTCTCTTATATGGGTGTAAACTGGCAAGGCTTTGAGAATTGTAAGCAGTTGGTACGAAGATATGAAGGAGTATGTTGTAATTGCATGTTCCATATCAAGAGAGTATAAAATCATTCAAGGAAACAAACAGGGGGTGTCTTATCACCATGGTTGTATCTTGTGTATGTTAACAATCTTATTAATTTGCTAGAGTCAACCAAACGTGGCGTCGTAATCAGTAATATATACTTTGGATCACCTATGATTTCGCGAATGAAATCTGGTCTGGACATGATGTTGGACGAAGTAAATACTTCTGGTAAGAAATGGAGAATGATGTTTAGTTATAAGAAAACTGTTGTCATGGTATTCATTAACTTAGATAAGAGAAGTTGGAATCTGGGAATAGTGAAGCTTAAAGAGGTAGAGACATTGAAAAATCTTGGAAAGGTTTAGTGTTTGGAGGAAACGTGTATGCATGTCATTAAGGATGCAACAACCAAAGCGTGGGATTCCTGTTTTGACATAATAAGAGGGAGAGGTCGTCATGTAGGACTTAATCCCATCATATCATTGAAACTCTGGAAAGCAATTGGTATGGAAAAATTATTGTATGGTTGTGAACTATGGAGAGCAAATGGAGTGTTGATAAAACAACTGGAGAAGGTGCAAAATCAATTTATCAGAATCATTCAAGGATTTTTGCCAGGAACCTATGGAACAGCATATATGGGACTACTTGGGTTGTGGGATGTCGCAACGGAAATTGACAAACGGAAGCTTCATCTTCTTGGTAGAATAATCAGGATATACAAACGGATATTTAGAAGAATACTTACACGCTGGAAATGGGAAGTTCACAATAGGCCAAGAGGATTTATTCCTGATGTAATAAAGATTTTAAGACGTTATGATCTATTTAATTACATCGAGGATTTTTACGACGAGGATGTATTTCCTAGTAAATCAAGGTGGAAGTGTACAGTAAAGCTAACCATTCAAGAGGTTCATGAAAATCAATGGAGGGAAAAGGTACTGCGCAATTGACAGCTGAAATTATACGCAATTGTTCGTGGTAAACTCGAACTAATCTTTTGGTGGAACTTGGCAAGGCAGTTTCCTGATTCTTTGGGCGAAGTAACAGATGTTCTGCGCATTTTATGTGGATCATACACCCAGACGGGTAAACGAGTAGAGGACATTTATAACAGTAACACAAATTGTGAAAGATGCCGTGTACTTTTCAGAGTACATTATCTAAGGGAATCTGAGAAAGAAAGAAAGAAATATGTTGTGGGATTGTGTAATGGACAGTTTACCATTTACGGTTGCAGCGGAATTACATTCAGTGGACGATGATGAGTTCATCACTACAATACTGGGAGAGAAAAGGGGACAAAGTAATCAGTTAAGTAATTTACGCAAAGATGATCAAGAAAAGTTCTTTTTGAGAACAGCAAAGTCTCACTCCCTCACTCCCTCACTCCCTCACTCCCTCACTCCCTCACTCCCTCACTCCCTCACTCCCTCACTCCCTCACTCCCTCACTCCCTCACTCCCTCACTCCCTCACTCCCTCACTCCCTCACTCCCTCACTCCCTCACTCCCTCACTCCCTCACTCCCTCCCTCACTCCCTCACTCCCTCACTCCCTCACTCCCTCACTCCCTCACTCCCTCACTCACTCCCTCACTCCCTCACTCCCTCACTCCCTCACTCCCTCACTCCCTCACTCCCTCACTCTCACTCCCTCACTCCCTCACTCCCTCACTCCCTCACTCCCTCACTCCCTCACTCCCTCACTCCCTCACTCACCCCTCACTCCCTCACTCCCTCACTCCCTCACTCCCTCACTCCCTCACTCCCTCACTCCCTCACTCCCCCTCACTCCCTCACTCCCTCACTCCCTCACTCCCTCACTCCCTCACTCCCTCACTCCCTCACTCCCTCACTCCCTCACTCCCTCACTCCCTCACTCCCTCACTCCCTCACTCCCTCACTCCCTCACTCCCTCACTCCCTCACTCCCTCACTCCCTCACTCCCTCACTCCCCTCACTCCCCTCACTCCCCTCACTCCCCTCACTCCCCTCACTCCCTCACTCCCTCACTCCCTCACTCCCTCACTCCCTCACTCCCTCACTCCCTCACTCCCTCACTCCCTCACTCCCTCACTCCCTCACTCCCTCACTCCCTCACTCCCTCACTCCCTCACTCCTTCACTTCCAACAAACGTAATCCTACCATGTTTTAAAAAAACCTCCAACATCATCGTATGCCCTTTGGAAGCCGCCGTGAATATTGGAGTGTGTCCTGTGGCATCTTCTCTATCCAGTTTTGCTCCATGAAGCAACAGTTCCCTGGCTATTTCAACATGGTTAAATTCCGCTGCTAAATGCAAGGGCGCTTTGCCATTCTCATTCTCTACATGATCTATCAAGTTAGTTAGCAGATCCCACGCCATAAGAAGTTTAAAAATATCAAAACATCCAATCTTTGTGGCCACATGAAGAAGGCTTTCTCCATTGGCCGCAATAACACAGTCTGTGTTCTTTGAAAAATCCAAAAGGCACACCATCGCTTTTTTGCTGCGAGATTCTATGGCGTAAAAGATACATGGTTGTCCGCGTTCGTCTTGCATTGAAAGCAATGCTTGAACTAAAAAATAAATATATATTAATTCAATACAAATTTAATTGGGTGGATATATATAATTTTTTTATATTAACTCGTGGGCACTTTTTTGTTTTTGTAAACAGAAGGGCATGGTAGAAGCATTCACTGAAGATTTCAAGAAATTCTGGCCAGGGGCGCCGGAGCCACGGGGGCAGCGGAGGCAGCTGCCATCATAGAGCGGGGGAAGCACGGGGGCAACCAATTGCCCTTTCTCGTAAGACTAATGTTTTCTAAAGGAATTTCCATTTGTACTATTGTATTAAATTACTTTTGTATTAATACCTCAAATGTCGCACAAGCTAACTTATTACTGCAGACCACGCAGAGGCAGCAAACTAATTTGCCTTGCGTTATCTGTGTCCAACCTTCGTTCTCAGGGCGTTTTTGAAATTTGGAAGGTGGGAAAAAGCCCTGGCATCGGCTAGTCACAGCACCCAAAAATACTGGGTGTAATAAATTAGCAATTAAGTTTAGTATGCAAAACCATTCTAAGTAATGGCAGCCAATGGCAGTCCTATTTGTCTCGTTGGCGGTCCCGTTGAAGCTATTTGATCATAACTGGTACAAAACTATTCATAAATATGTTTCACGAATTTTATTTTATGCTATAGAGCAAGAATGGCGAACATCATTTACCACTTGCAAAAATTAATGCTGAGAAAAAATTCCCTTTTTATATGTCTTGCCCCCGCCGCCTTAAGCAGCTTCCGGCGCCCTTGATTCTGGCGTATCGTTCTAAAGTTAAGTCAAGTCGAGTCGAGTCGAGCCGAGCCGAGGCGAGGCGAGGAGAGGCGAAGCGAAGTGAAGTGAAGCGACTTTAATTGTTGAATGTAACATATGACAGTATTTTGAAACCGATAAGCCTGTAGCCCTCACCCCTTAATGGAATTAGTTAGTAGAAATAACTTGGGAAACTAGGTTGTTGATGTTGCAGAAGGAGGAAAATCACAGAGTCATGTGAAAAACCCTTGACGCACAGGAAAGAACTAAAAACTCTACTTACACGAAGCCAAGGGGGTCACCCTTTCGAGTACTAACCCTATTTGGCCGAGCTCTGCGGTAAGAAGCAACACGCAAACAGCAAGTGCCATCCATGCCTCTCCGCTCTTGAGTTATGAACTCTCGAAGTTTCCTAGTTTGCATGCTTTTAGAGAAATTTGGAAATCTTGATAACAATGCCTTCTGACGTAGTACGCAGATGGACCAACAGAAATAAAATTGCCATTGAAAACTTTGAGAGTTTATATTATAGATCGAAATCTGTGCATCAGATTGTCTTGAAATGTTTGATGAATGCTCCTGCCACGCTCTTCTGTTCACTACAACATAGAAATATTTCAGTTTGATATGTACATGGGACGGTCTCTGACTTAATACCCAAAGTAAAGCACTTTCGTGCATTACAAAATCACTTATACCTTCATAATCGCTCAACATAAAATGTTCAGTGTCACGAGAAGTTTTAATATGCCCAGATTCAAGTGACTTTGTTGAACAAACTTGGGGATATAACTGAGTTTACTAAGTGTAAAAATGCTTTACCCTGCTTATGACGTCAGAAACCATCTCATTCATTGTACATATATCAAACAAACTGAAATATCTTGAAAACGAATAAAAATGCGATAGAGTTGTAAAAGGTCCTTCTTTACCATTTCACGAGTTCTTTTAAAATAAACAAATTTATTTATATTTAATGTTATGTTGTAACCTATCCCCCGAGATATCTTGATATTAGTTAATTTCCATGTTAAAAAAGTAAACCGTTCACATGAGACCGAGATAACTCGGGAGATAGGCATAGCTTGGTCTGAGTGATATGGTAATTCTATATGGCCAGAATTAACCATACCTCCATGTGAACGCAGCGCTCTCACCTGAGTTACCTCGCATACCCCAGAAACTGCATACCTCCGCCTGCGGGTTTTGCTTAGAGATGTTTATAGGGAAACGAGCCATCCCGCTAACCATGCTAGCTCACGAGACCTACACATGTATGAAAGGTAAAATGCTTGATTGCACCCGTACCAAAATTATTTATAAAATAATGATAACGAGCGCAATCAAGCGTTTCTTCTACACGGTAACACATACGTATTTTAGCGAGATTATTTCTTTTTTGTTATACAAATACACGAATTTGAACTGTGTATCTAAAACCTTACATTAAATGCATGCATGCACGTGTTGGTACACCGTGGTTTTGGAGGCTATCAGGGATTGTGGCTAGAGGAATCATGTCAGTCCAATAGTTCATTACTCTTTTATAAGCATTATAAGTAGATAAAGTAGATAAAAAGTTATATTGGTTAAATTTAACGCCTTCGAGTAGTCGTTAATTTCGGGGGCACAGCTACTTTCTGAAATTACTATTAGAGGTATCGAAAATTTGACGCATTACTTGGGGGGGGGGGGGGGGGGGAGGCGCTTAACTGTGTTTCTCTTTTTCCTCGTTCTCGTCGTTTGCGAAATTTGCAATTGCCAGCGCGCCTTCGCCTTAAGTCACTGTTACATAATGTAATATTTCGTGAAACTTGTGCGAGACAGGTTTCAAGATAGATTGCAGCGTGGAATAGCCCTTTGTTTAAGATCCTGTGGCGCTTTGCATTGCGAGAGAGATTTTACCAATGTAGTTTGCACTTCAACTTCGCGCAACGGTTTGTGAAACACGTCTCGCAATGGAAGCCAGTATATATTATATTATGGCTCAAAACCTAATCCCATTTTTTTTTTAAAAAAAAGTTATTTTTTATTTATTTTTTTGGAAATATGGATTATGTTATTTTGAAAAATAAATTACATTGTTGGGGTTTTTGTTGTGAGTGGAGAATATTTTTTTGACTTTTTGGGTGGATGGCAGATGACATGGAAAATAAATAGTGTGGATATTATTTTTGAGTGGGTGGTGGTGGGGGTATATCACTTGAAACTTATTTGTCCGTCGATCATGTTTTAAAGACATCGGGTAAATTAGAATTGCAGTGATCAATTATATGGCAAGGACAGCGTATAAAGGAGCATTGAGGAGAATAAACAAATACGAACTAATCGAAAGCAAACCAAATTTTTGTGATTAACATCCGTATTCCATTTTAAATTGTAATACTCTCGACAATGCTCTACTTTTAGAAATTTTATTTCAAGGGAGCGTTTACAATTCTTTCGAATCAGGCCGATCAATCCCAGCCAATCAAGCGACGCTTATGTGACGCTTGAGTAAACAGCACTGTCTTCGCAGAGGTCCACCTGAGGCTCAACCAATCAGAAAACGTGAATTTTGATCCACTTAATTTATTCATCAAACTATCCGATCATATTCATATAATAAACATAGTCACGCTGTCGAGTGTCGACAACATTTAAACTTTTGTGTTTACGGATTCAACAGGAGGTTTCCGAAAGAAATTCAACGAATTACTCACATCAATAGCATGCACTAACAAAGTAAAGTCTTCTGATGAAGGAATACTAGAAACGACAACAAAATTTTCCCTCATGCAAAACAAACGCCGTTGGCGTTGCATATCCGCCGCTCGACACCGGATTCTAATGGCAAAAGCTAATCGTCTAAATACTATATTTGTTCTAACTATATGATTATACCTTGATCTTGACTTGTTTTGGGTCTTCCAATTTTACATTTTGTTGGTGTGTAAAGTAATTCATTCACAGAATTAATGCTTTCAGGTTTCCCGGCCGAGTGGATTTTCCTAAGCCCGTTTAATTTATAGTATACTGTGAAGTTTTGGACGAATATATAGCATAGCGGAATTGCCTTTGGGATTCAACTTTTGATAAATAACCATGTAGGACTGAATAACTCAAAGTTACAGTAGAAATGACCCTATATAAGAGAAATAACGACCCCAAAATGAGAGTAGAATTTACCGAAAATAAGGGTCGAAATGACTCCTTCAAAAGAGTAGAAATGAGTCTAAAATAAGTAGAATTGACGCTGCGCAAGAGTCAAAATAACTCTCCTGAAGAGTTTTTAAACTACCCTCGAAAAGGTAAAAATGACTCCTTCAAAGGAGTACAAATGACTCTTCGGAAGAGTAGGCTTTGAAGGAGTCAAAACGACTCCTTCGAAGGTGTTGTCCTGTGGTCACAAAAACGACTCCTTTGAAGGCGTCGAAACGACTCTCGAAGTTACAGTGCTAGCTAATGGAAAGTGACACAGGTTCATAAAACGAGGGGATGTTACACGTTGCAATCTGTCTTGAAATCTGTCTCGCAATAGAGTTGCGACACAGGTTTCACAAATCGTTGCATTGTGTATTGTGTATTGTGTAACAGCGGCTTTACCCAAATAAAAAGCTATTCACCAGGGCGGAGAAGAAAAGTAGGACTGAGAACGAGGCATATACTGAATTTTGTGTTTTACCTGAATCCGGGTTTGTTTCACTCTTTAAAATTCTTGCAATGGCTTCTTCGTCATCATAAATTGCCGACAGTTTGATCTCGGCCCATTTCCGCTTCTGAACTGTCTCTCCAGCAGCACTGTTTTTGCAGCCTTGTTGCATGCCCAGTGGAGCGCCATCGATATCTTCAATATTCTGTGGAGAGAGTTCATAGACAATACCTCGCTGTCGTTTAGCTTGGTCAAAGCGACCCTTCTCCATTCTATATAAATTGAATAAAAATGTTAGACAGTTAAACCCCGTTTACACGTTACCGGACAAATTTGGAACTGATCTCAAATTCCCGGTTCCGCCTGTTTACACGGAAGAAAAATTCGGAACCTGTCGGATTAGTACGGTTTCATCTGTTTACACGGCGAAGTAGGATTCACCCGGTACCGTGTTAACGTAGCCTTAGAAACAAACCCTTTTATTTCATTACTGAGAATAGAAGCAAAATACAGTCAGAAATGAGCTCTCTTATTTTCAAAAATAAAAATAGACATTCAGAAGTGAATTCTCCAGCTTATTTTCAATAGGTTAACATTTAACCTATTCCTGCTAGGCTATGTGTCAGGCTGTACACAGGCTCCGATACAGATGTATATTCATGCTGTACACAGGATAATTCCGGCCCGAACTGGCCTAAAAGCGGCTCCTTATTGTTTCCCTCTGTTAATCCCCGAGCCCGGGCGTAGGGCCGAAGGCCCGGAGCCCGGGTGAGGGTGCTAATCTCGACGTGCGTGGAGTCCACTTTACACGCGAGATGAAAAGCCGAAAGCAATTCTGAAACCTGTTTGTATATATATATATATATGTTATCAAATCCACAACTTGCGCAGTTCGAATAGCAGGGTACTGGTAACTAACCTGTTAAATTATTCAAATTATTTAAATTTACGTCAGCAAATATATAATTTATAAGTTCGGTTGGATTACGAAATAGTTTTTCAACGATCATGACGAAAGAAATCTTTGCCAGAAAAAATGGTTTCAGCTAAAATGCTAAAATGTACATTAATACTACTATGGAAAAAGACCAAAAGAAAGAAGACTAACAAGAGATGTGACAGCGAGAAAAAGACAACAATACCACTGGAAAAAGCCTAAAAATTAATACGATAAAGACCGAAAACGATGCCGACCAAAATGTAAAATTGAAAGAAGAAGGATGTGTCCTGAAACTGTTCAAAGCGGGTAAGGAATTTTTCTCTGGTGTATTCTACACAACTCGAGAGGGAACGATGAAGAAATTTTGAAACAAACGGCTTTTTAGATCATGAAGAGAACTGAATGATGCCTTGTCATATTTATGTGTCAACAACGAAAAAAAGTAAGAAACCGCGAACGAGAAAAACAATCCGAAAAGACTAGACTGAATTGGCAGTGTTTGTGGTGACAAAAGCAGAAGAAAGTTTAACGGTAGGAGATTCGTATTACTATTTACCAGTTTAGCTGAGTTAAATCGGAAGAAATCTTGAAAATGAAAATTAATATAAATAATATTTTGTCTAGAATTGTCTTTGAACGCTAGGACGTTGACATTGTGTCTTTTCTTGGCCATTGTTTATATATTATATATTTTTGAATGAAAGTTTGTCATTTGCTTCATCTCGTTGTTTGTTTGTTTTTTAATATTGACTTTGCATGTTCTTTCGGTGTGTCAATACATGACTACAGATGAACCTTGCTAACTAATTTTCTAGGATGTTTTCTGATCTGTGTGTCATTTCTAATACAACAAAAGACAGAAGTTGGGGGGGGGGGGGGGGGTGTTAAAAAATGCATATAAAGCGGGCGAGGGGTTGTTGCGTTCATGTATTTCTAGTTAAGAGTTAATTACCGAGAAACCGAGGCTTTTAGCCAAATACAGCCCGATCGGGACCGAACAGTAAAATAGTCTGGTGTTAGACAGGGTAAAATACTGGACGAAAGACATGTCTTTAGTGAAGTCAAATAGTTAATCACCAAGATTTAACCCTTTGAATGTGGGGGTCCCTTAGACGAGTAAAGTCTCCCGGCGTTATCCAGAAAGCCAGAATGAACTAGTAAAAAGTACAGGCATGTTTGTACATATTTTTAGAAGTCAAATAGCTAAGATCGAGCTGTGTTTTTAACCCTTCGATTGCCAGAGACTCCCCTAACGGCTTACGAGTAAAATCGTCTGGCGTTTACACATTTGGTAGATTTAGATATGGTAAATTCTGACAAGTCGTCCTTATATGTACATGAGAGTTAAACGACTAAGAATGAACTCACCTCAAAATGCCAGATTGAAGACTAATATCGGCAGTGGTAGTTCTTGTTTTGTCAAATGGTGTCTATGAGTTGCACTGTCACGAAGTGATATTTCCGTTCTGGTTTGTGAACACGCATGATATGATGCTCATTTGAAAAACATAATTAGCACACAATTATGTCATCCTTTCAAAAGCAAATACACATGAAAAGGAAGTGTTGTCAAGGGGCTCTTTAATTTACATATAGTCAAAAACATGTTTGGTTTGGCGGGTTACGAGTTGTACACATAACCCAGTGGGCAAAATGACTTCGTTTCGACGTCGATTCGACCTCGGAAGTCGAAACGACGTTGAAAAAAAGTGGTCGAAAACGCAAATTGTATCGACGTAAAAATTCCGACGTCGCTACGGCGTTGATATGCGACGTCGAATCAACGTCGAAACAAAGTTGTTTTAACGTTAAAGCAACGTCGATTTAACGTCGATATTAACGAGGAAACAGCGTTGAAATAACGCTGATTTTCAACGTTAGAAAGCTTAAAAAAAATTGCCGTAATTGTTGATTCGACTGTATAAATTCTATTTCGATTACATTATAATATTTGATTTGGGTAAGATAGATATTTTAATAGATGCAGAATTTAACAGCTACGATTATTGTCGTTAGAAAATTAAGCACCACAAACAAGCAATAGTTTCAATAATCGTATATAGACCACTTTCATAATAGCGATTAATTTAAATATTCTTTTACGTGCATCTAAATAAGCCTTTCTAGCCTCGTTTGTGTGTCCGCAATTCAAAAGAATTTTTTCCTTATAACGAGGTCAGAAAGGCTCATTTAGATTCACATAAAAGAATATTTAAAGCGGTGGCCATTATGAAAGTGGTCTATTAAAAGGTAAGCTGAAAGGCACAATACTTCAGTCATTTGAGATCACGGCCCCCCGACCCCCAGGACATACGATGTGTTACGCCCAAGTGTCCTTGGAATTAACAATACGCTTTTGTGCACATGCGCACAGTAGACACAATGCAATACTGTATAAAAGCTGTAAGCTGTTAACTCCGGAAGTTGTTAACATTTACAGCTGTTGCCAGAAGCAGTTAACATTGTAGTAACTGTTCTATGTTAATAACACGGTTAAATAATTAGCAGCCAAAGAAGTCAACACACAAGCAATGAACGTCGTAAGAACAAATAGTATATCAAAGTAGTTTCCGTGCTCTGCATGGTTGTCGGTCGACACAGTCTGCCAGGACTTCTTCAACATTGTAGCTGTTAACAACTATGTGAAATACACGGTTAAATGAGCCAAATATGGTAGAATAAACAAACTTTGCTAAAACTATGTTAATAACACAATTAAATATATGTTAGCATCCAAAGCTGTTAACATAAACAACGTCAATGAATATATATTTGTAATAACAAATTCCTTGTTGTGGTGATTCGGCAGTCTGTCAGAACTTTTGTTAAAGGTGCCCTCCAGTCCGTTCTGCACATGCGCGAGTTTTTTGTTTACATCGTATGTTATTAATGTTATTACACACTATAACTATTTTTATATGAAGTACTTAGTAATTATTCATTCACGCCTGAACTCCACCATTAATAATGGATGAGAGCTTCAGTTTAAACGATATCGAACAAAGCGAGATCGAAGAAATTGCACAAGTGCCAAATACCGACAATATATCGATATGTTCTTGTAAAGGCATGTAAGTTCTCGAGGACGCCGCCGTGGCAGTCGAGCTGACAGAGGTGGTTGCGGTTTGGACGAGGAAGAAGGGCGAAGACGACCAAGAAGAGGCAGAGGCAGCAGAGGGAGAGTAAACAGAGGGAGAGGCAGAGGTCGGGGTGGCTTATTTGCTGAAGAGAATGCTGAGCAAAGACTTGTTGCACATGATCAACAGTTACAGGTATTATATTTCATCTGGCTACGTACAGCAACTTTGTGGCACAACTATAATTTATGTATGGGTCAAATATTATTAAAACCGAATGAAAATGTACTGGGGTTAAAACTTCAAAATTGGTTCATAATTTGTTGGACACTCACTGAAGTATATTTCTTATTAAAAAGTCTTTAAATTATCAAATTTCAATATGTTACTTTTCTTAATATCTGGACAGCATGAATACAAATCCCCCAATCATATTAAACTTGTAAAATAATTTATTTAATTGGCAGAATTTGGTGGAAAATCTTAATTTGGATGTTCTACAGAGGCTGGCTTTAGAGCTACTGAGAAGGCAACCAGCAGTATTTGCTGACTTGGTAAATGGAGAGGTGGTACAAAATTTACAGCCACATCCAGGTCCAGTACCACCACCACCACCTCCACAAAATGATATTCCTGACTGGTGCCACTGCGGTCTTTGTAGAGCGATGGCAACACCAGAGGAAAATATGTGTTGCAGCCGCCGACAAATGCCATGTATGTCAACAACACCTCTGTTCCAGCAACTCGTCCTTGATGGTAATGTCCTTGATATAGCCATGAGGTACAGGGAAGATGTTGTTCTGGACGACCATCCTCGGAACAACGAAAATTTCAGACATTCTGCGTATAGACAGTTTGTTTTATGGCAGCTGCATGGCCGCTTAGGTCAAGGCAATTGAAGAGTGGTGCCAAGCTGCTGTGTGCTTGCCATACGAGCAAGATACCTATCACCGAATGGTATTTACACAGGTTTTCGCCCTTCTAGACTTTAACTGTTTCACTTTGTTTAAAAAATCAGTAAGTGTTTGTAAATGGAAAGATAAGTCCAGTCAGGTAATAGGGACTCCTGAGTCTGGCAATTGTGGCTTACGCTGGTATACATTATTACCACTAAGTCTCGCTTTGGTGTTAAGAGAGCATCTAGCGTTAAAGTGATGCATAGTGGTGATAACAAAAGCATGCTTTAAACCAGCATAAGCCCCATCGCTAATTAGCAATGCCATAATGCTAACAACGTATGAAGTTGATAACACTTATCGTTCTGATTAAGCTTTTGCTAAAAGGGCTGACCCAATATATACTGTGTAAATCTTTTATAGGTAACCTCAGGACAAGCCAATCCTTGTCCTTTTGAGTCACCCATGTAACTACAACATACTGTAGACCATATTCATTAATGACCAGCAATGTAATATTCTTTTACAAATACCATTTGTAATTTATCAAATATTAATTCGCAGGCATTACCTTTGTCCTTATGTAAACTAAACATTCTTTTTAATTATAAACACAAGCACGAGGCTGATTTAAATGCACTTAATTTATTATTGAGTCGGTTTTCTTTGTTCTTTCGAGGGGTTTATATCGCATAAAGCCCTTGAATGCTAATTTGATAAGAAATGAAGAAAAAAACTAGGAAAATCTTTGTCCAAGGTAGAAAAATAGACAAAACTTTGTTGGAAAACCTCCTCAATAATAAATTAAGTCAGATTAACGTCGGGATTTATGCGATATAAAGCCCTCGGACACTGCGCGTCCTCGAGTCTTTATATAGCATAAATCCCTCGTTCTCGGGATTTATCTATTACATTAAAGAATAATAAACTAGTTAGTAGTTGTTTATCAATATAGTCTTTTCTAATAACTTTCGATAATTTAGTAAGTCAGGATTAGCTCTTCATAACAATGCCAGGTGAAACGGATCATTTCCAAAACTTGAATACTGTATTTTCTATATTATATTGTCTAATTTGTAAAACGAGACTGATGACTTTCCAGAAGCTCTTCCATTGATGAACGTGGTATTTCAGCAATATTTTGTGAAATATTGCGGAGATCATCAACTGAACGTTGTATATTCTGGTCGACTGGGCCTGGAGTGCTCTTCGTTTCTCAAATATCTTTGTCACCAATTCAGGGATATAAAAATATTCTTTTGGTTTCAATCTGGTCACAGGGTGCCATGTTTTATTTCTCTTGCTCAACTGAGATTTGCGCGTGTAAACACAATACCATCAATTATACAGTAGCTGTGTGGTATATTAAAAATACGTACATAAATAGTTTTTAAGAAATAGAAAATGGGCTTCTGTGCTTTGGACAGTGATGGGTTTACAGGGGGTGCAGGGGGGTGCACACCCCCTGGCCTTGGCCAAGAGAGGTGTAAAGGGGTGCCAATTTCCTTGTCAAATCCAAGTACATTAATAATAATAATAATAATAATATTTTCAATTTCGTATAGCGCACTCTCCAAAAATGCCCAAATGCGCTTCACAAATATACATATAGATACAATTATATACAACTTAAAAACCTAGTAACTAATAATATAAAAATATTAATAAATTAATAATACGCAAGTCTAAAAAGAGGCGTCTTGAGTTTTTGTTTAAAAATATCCACAGTAGGACTACGCCTAATTTCAATTGGCAGATTGTTCCATAGAGCTGGTGCACTAACCGAAAATGCTCTAAAACCATACGACTTAAGGCGATATGATGGCTGACAGAGAAGCAGCTTGTATCCAAATCTAAGAGCCCTCCTTGGAACGTAAGGTATCAGCAAATCACTGAGATAGGATGGTGCTAAACCGTTGACCATCTTGTACGTAAACATTAAAATTTTAAAATTAATGCGCTGCTCCACTGGAAGCCAGGGCATGTCCATAAGCAAAGGCGTAATGTGGTCGGCTTTGCGCGACAAGAATATAATCCTGGCAGCCGCATTGAGCACATACTGCAGACGCTGAATCAAATAGCTAGGCAATCCATACAGCAAAGCATTACAATTATCAATTCGTGAGGTAACAAACGCATGAACAAGGGTTTTCGTTGATTCAATACTCAGATATCTTCGAACTTGAGAAATGTTCTTAATGTGGTAAAAGGCTGACTTGCAAATATCGCTGATGTGCTGCTCAAAATTCATTGTATTGTGTAACACAACTCCAATATTTCGCGCAAATGGAGTTGCTGAAACTGGGGCATGACCAACTATGACGGATTCCAGCGATGGCAGTGGGCGAAGCCTTGAGTGCAAGATCAGAAGCTCTGTTTTACCACTGTTCGTCTTCAAGTTGTTAAACAGCATCCACCGATCAATATCACGTACACAGGCCTCAACACGATCACGAAACAGCCCCATATCTCCCAGCAGAGATGACTTAAAGGTCAGGTAAATCTGGTTATCATCAGCATACAAATGATACGAGATACCATGATGACGCATTATATTGCCTAGAGGGGATGTATATATAAGATATAGGATCGGTCCAAGAACAGACCCCTGTGGTACGCCACAAGTTAACGGACGGGTAGAAGATGTCACATTCTCAAAGCCCACAGATTGCTTTCGATCACGAAGATAGGACCTGAACCACGCATGCACCGTTCCCTCAATCCCGAAGTTAGAGAGTCTCGACAGAAGTATTTGATGGTCAACGGTGTCGAAGGCTGCTGGAAGATCGGGCAACAGCAGAATGACACATCTGTCATCGTCTATAGCACGTAAGATATCATTTTGCACTCTCATGAGCGCAGACTCGGTACTGTGGCCTGCCTTATATGCACTCTGGAACGGTTTATGAAGATTATTGTTACACAGATGGTTATTCAACTGGAATGCAACAACTTTTTAACAGGATTTGGAGAGAAACGTCAAATTTGATACCGGTCTAAAATTTCCAAACATCTCATAATCCATGGATGGCTTTTTAAGTGATGGCTTGAGCAGAGCCTCTTTCATATCCTCAGCCATAACCCCATATTCCAATGACAAATTCACAAGTTTGGTGATAAACGGCAGCAACAAGTCCAAGCAACCTTTTAAATCTGATGCAGGAATTGGATCAAGGGCACAAGACTTGAAACCGGAAGAGCCAACAAGATTGGACAATTCTTCGATTGTAACAGGCTCAAACTCGCAGAACTTATCACCGGAATAGGGAGGAGGCTCAGGAAGACGATCGTCCGCGGTGTTCTTTTCTAACTGCAACTCTTCCCGTATAGCAGTAATCTTGTCGGTAAAGAAGTCGGCAAATGCGTTGGCAAGTGATACATTATCGTGAGAATGTGGCAATTTTTTCTCAGCTTTTCGATGAAGCACTTTATCGAAGTTCGAAAATAAGCTCTTGGGATTGGAATGATTTTCTTTAATAAGCACAGAGTAGTAACCCATCTTAGCATCAAAAATACACTTGTTGACTAGATTACACTGATCAACGTATAGTTGACGATATACAGTGAGTCCAGATGCTTGCCAACGACGCTCGAGTTTGCGACGCTTCCGCTTCTCAACTCTGATCGTTTCGGTATAACAAGGCGCAGCTGGACGTAGCGTAAGAATGCGGTTCTTTAACGGTGCATGCTTATCCAATAGTTCAGACAAAACCATGTTATACTGACGAGTAAGAACATCCAAGTCACCACTCACACCATCAGAATCCACTAAGGGAGAGTTCTTAATATCCTCATGCAATTGTTCCATATCAATCGACTTGATCTTGCGAAAGAGAACTTCCTTTCTTTCAAAGGCCGTCTTTGGAATAGATAACGTACAACAAACAGCCAAATGATCAGAAATAACAGGGTCAAACACCGTGAAATTTCTTGCCACATCCTCCTCATCTCTAGTTATAATCAGGTCAAGTGTATGACCACTCTTGTGTGTCGGTTGTGAGATATGCAAGGTTTTCCAAAAGCCTTGGGAATTCCTCGAAGAACAATGGGAGAGAGCTGTTGTTAAATTTAGACGGCGGTGGTCGATAAACAATAACAATACGTAAACTAGAGGACGAATGCTTCATTAGAAGTTCTGTAAACTCAAACGATTTAAACTTAGTCCTGATACATGATTGTTTTTGAAACTTCAGCAAGTTCTTATAGACCAGCGCTATACCGCCACCTCTGCTTTCTCTTGGTACACTATACATCTCATATCCCGTAGGACAAATGTCACGCTGGACTTGGCTGTCGAAGTTACTGGAGCTTAGCCACGTCTCCGTTAACGCTAAAATATCTATGTCTCGATCGACGATTAGGTCTTTAATGGGTAACGATTTATTCCTAACCGATCTTGTGTTCAGTGCAGAAAATTTCATAGCCTTCGCTCGATTTACTATACTTGGTAACCTTGGATGGCATTTAATATGGACAAGATTATTGTTATTTCTTAATACAAGGACACATTGATTCAATGTCCATGTAAAATTCATAGGACCTAGGTATTAGGTATCATAGCTATCTGTTATCATATGATTCATAGATATATGATTCATATATTAGCTATCATATGATTCATAGGTATTAATAGGTATAAAAAATGTTCTGGCCACCCTGGACCCTGCCAGAGGCTGTCTCCCCAGACCCCTGTTATAGCTCCCTCAGCAGCGCTCCACCCTGCCTCAGTCTCGCCCCACACCGCAGGCCTGATCTCACTTCACTCGCTCAGCACCCCCCCTACCAGATCAAGCTGGATCTATCACTGACTTGGGAGAATTTTAAAGTTTATGTGTTGAGGAATTTATAAGTACCTGATATCCAGGTACTTTCAAATTCTCAAAACATTCACTTGAGGTTTGCATAATTCTGTGTGAACAACACAGGTGCCCAATTCCTATTAACTACTGTAATTAATAATTATATATAATGTAAAAACAAACAATAATGTAGTCATTTGCTATTCTCATTGTTAGCAATAAAAGATAAACTTCATATATTTGTATTACGGTCTAATATCTACGTATTGTAACATATAGTAACATTTGCTTGCCATCAGCACATGTTGCAGGTAGTCTCACTCTGTGTTTGTCAAAATCTATCGCTGCTAGCTGATTTCTAAGTTTGTATCCAACAAAGCTACATAAAACACAATAACATAATTATCATTACATACATACATACACGCACACATGTACGCACACGCACACGCACACGCACACGCACACGCACACGCACACGCACACGCACACGCACACGCACACGCACACGCACACGCACACGCACACATACACACACACACACACACACACACACACACACACACACACACACACACACACACACACACACACACACACACACACACGCACACGCACACGCACACGCACACGCACACGCACACCACACGCACACGCACACGCACACGCACATACAACACACACATATCTATATATAATGCAATGTTGGTTTTATATCTGTTATTACTTACGAGTAGGAGTGGCGCTTGGGACAATACATAAGAAGGTGATTGTGGAACGACTCCAAAAACCCAGTGTGCCTAAAGGAAATACACAAAGAGTTCCGAGTATTCTATAGCCATGTTGCCGAACATATTTTTCCTATGAATGTAATGAATGCTATTCAGTGATTCAGAACTTGAAACTTACCTAAAATTTTTGTAATATGGTAATTCATTCAAGAGACATTTTTTCAAAACAATTTGCCGTAGTGCATTATGTGACGGAGAGTTCTTCTTTAGCCATGACTTCGCTCTTTCTTCCTCTGTAAGAATATACCATGGCCACATTTCCATTGTCGCTCTCCTTTACCCAGAACCCATTCATGTTCATTCACAACGTGATGCAGTATTCCTATCCACATATGCTGTTAAAAAAGGAGATAACTAGATATAGTCATCTGCATGATTTAATCAGTAAACTAGTGCATAATATATACATCTCTGCAACATACTTTAAATTCATTCACATCACCATCACAATTTCTGCTGCAATACCAAAAATGGTTCCTCACAGAGCTAATCCACAAAGAAAGATCATCATTTCCCTTTTCCTTAGCAGCCTATCAATAAAATGTTACATATTAGAGAATAAAATATATACTGTAATAAAATATATAGCCCCTGTAAATGAATATACTGCAAACTCCTGAAAGTATTAGTGTTGAGCTTAGATTTTGTTCAAATGGCTTTTTTAGTGGGCTCACTATATATGATCAGAAAGGGCTTTTTATTAAAGGGAATTTTAAATTTCAAAATGAGTATATAATTTATGTATATTATACATATTACAGTATGTTAGTATAACACCATGAATTAAAACGCTTTAACAACAATATAAAAGCACGTATTGCTATAACTTTCTTTCCAATGATTTTTCCACCATGCCAAATATCTCGTTGATGAACAATATTTTTGTACTTTTCTGAATTTTCTGGAAAAAGAAAATTCAACATTCATTGTAACAGCAGCATACGTCTCAGTTTTCATGTCATGCAATATTAGTTACAGTACGTTTGCAAGTGGTCAATATTAAATTTTCAACTTACTCATCAGTGCACCGATTTCGAGGTGGCCATCAGTAACAACCTCCTTAATTTGCATAGTTGATGCTACCAGTTCATCCAAACCTCTTTCAAACCCCACTCGTTCCATATTCGGACTTTTCCTGCCATCAACTATCTTCATGTTGACAATGGACTTTGTTTCCATGTCTGCAAAACTGTATGTGCAGTACTGTGCACAATGCCCAGGAGAGTTATTTCGGCCATCAGAACTGAGGATGACTTCTTTTCCATCACGTTCCTTCCAAAAATCTTTCTTCATGTTTTCCCAATACTCCTCTACAGTTGGGGCAATAAACAGGCCGCGATACTGATTAAACTGGCTCTTGGAAATGTACTGCAATTTCATCACTTTAAAAAGGAAGCCAATTTTGGTGAAGGAATTGCCAGAGAGAGGAATCACTGACGCCAACAATAAATTCCCAGCACGGATGTTTTCACATGATGGTTGAGAAGCCCATCTCCCACCAAAATGACCAGCATGGCACTTCCAATTAATAACAAGACAAGTGCCAACAAATGCCTCTCGGAATTCTAGTTGTTGGTCACATGCAATTTTTTTGCAAAGATTACCATGAATTTGATGGATTAGGTCCATAACTTTGGTGCAAGAAGTTATACATTACTGTGTGTACACAACATCTGCTGGTGTAATGGACTCAACCTCATGGTATTGATTATCCGGCCGAGTATCCTCTTCATCGCCATGTCCCTCAACTTCTGTATCATAAACTTCAATCTGCACTGAAGTTCTTCAAGTTCATCAGCATCCAACCTATTTGTATACAAATATAAATATATCATGCCAATAATTATTTCCAATGGGTCATTCCAGAAAAGATCCATACCTCCCCCACAGAGGAAATTTGTGCCATCCGGGGAGGGGAGGTTGGTAAATCTACTTCTGATAATAGTAAAATGTACTAGGACGTCCGAAGGGGGGAGTGGGTCAACTTCACATTTCCTCCGTGGGGAAGGTGTGGATGTTTTCTGGGATGACCCGATAGTTAAAAATGATATCATTCCAATAATGATATTTGTCAAACAGTAGTATACAAAATTGGGGTTCTAGCACACTTTTATATGAGGCCGTCCCGTCCCTCTGGAGAGCTCCCAACCCAAGTTCCGATGGGGTATCTCAACGCAAAAAAACGCTCCAGCACGTTGCACCACTACCTCTGCTACCTCACCCTGAAGCTGGTCCATTATTTCCTTTCTTTTTTTGAGGGGGGCTTCCATATGGCGTAGTCCCGGCGCTTCTTTTCATTGAAGTGGAGGTCTTACGCGGTAGGGCTGGCCTGTGCACGCGCTTGAGGGTCGGGACCCGGTAGTTGCACTCCTTATCGATGTCGACGTCTTTGAACATGATGGTGAGACCGCCAGAGTCGTCGTGGCGGTGGAGGAGGGCCACCATGTGGAAGGACTTTCAACGCTCGAGAAAATACCCTCGACATTGTCGCGGTTGAGCCCCAGCCGAAACGTGTCGTAGCAGTAGTAGTGGTTCATGCTGTCGCCTGGGAGCTTCGCGACGACGTGGTAGGTCTTGACCGTGTCATGCGTGAGGAAGGTGATCCCTGTGGGGGCGCACTGGATGTGGATGTCCACGGCCTTCAGGTTTTTGAAATAGGTGAAAATGCTTTTTAGCACCGAGGGGTCCTCGTAGACAAATTCCAGGCGGTTCTGGGGGCGGGCGGGGTCTCAACGATTCCGTCCTTGTGGAGCGGGGGCTGACTAGCCATTTCTGACTAGCCATTTTGTACATATAAGACATATTTCTTTAAATAGAAGTTTCGAGTTCCTTTGGGAACGGGTGGTCGGGCGTCAGCCTAGCTATGCGCATAGTATTATCAACAGTTCGTGGATAGTGGCGGGGTTTCATTAGGTTTTTTGTGGGCACTATATTCTTGTCTTTCCATTTATAATAAAATCTTACTAATCAACCAACCACTACCAAGACCAGCAGTCCCAACAACTATTTTCTGATAATCTCGCATCTCTTTTGATGGTTTATAATAATCTCTTAACTTTGGTTCTTTTTCAAATGTTCTTCCACCATATTGTATAGATTGAATCTTTCTCAGTTGGTCCAACGCATTATTAGTTGTATTTATATCATGATTCGCATCACTTAGTTGTTGTCTCAATTCTGCTATTCTATCTTTTTTAGCAACTTCATTTTCATACCATTTCTCTTTAGCCTTTGCTAAATTCTCTAATGCGTGATTGTGGCGACTCATTTCTTCTTCATAACCATTTTTTGTTGAATTTGCTGAATAGATAACCAGCTGCGGCGAATGAAACACTATTTACGACAGCACCAACAACCATTGAAGCCATTTTAAAATATATGTGTTTTTAAAGTCAAGTTATTATAAATACTGATTTAATATATTTTGAATAATCTATCATCATATTGTAAATATGTCTGAAAGCAAACCTGAAGAAAACGTAGAGACAACTACAAGTAATACTAGCACATCCCCAAAGATAGCCTCTAATAAACCTGAAGAAAACGTAGAGACAACTACAAGCAATTCTAGCACATCTCCAAAGATAACTTCTAATAAACCTGAAAAAATCAGAGACCCAAAAAGGGTGGCGGCAGGAAAAAGATTAGCAGCAATTTCAAAGATGGCAAAAGAGAAAAGAGCAAGAGAAAGATTTGAGGCTGAATCACAAGCTATAAAAGATACTAGTTGGGGTGACATCAATTTTGGTTATATAGCTAGGTTTGTTGGTATAATTATTGCCACGAGGAGTGTATATTTTAATATAGAAAAGACAGGAGAGAAGAGCCACAGCAGCTAATTGAAATAAAAAAAACAACCACAAAATAATTTAGACTCATTCGATTAAATTGATCAAAAAATATATGTTGTTATAATAAGATGGGTGATCGGAAAGAGCTAGCAAACGAACTTTATGATTCGCTTTTATACACTTCTGGAGCTGGAGCTATTTCAATGTTGTCGAAGAAAATTCTTAAAGAGAGTATGGGGACACCAGAAAATATGAAAGGTACACTTAAACTCGCAGTTCCTGTTGCAGGCTGTACGGTGTTGGTTAAATATCTACAAGCACGCAAAATAATCGCTTTAGATCCATTCAATTAAAGAATAATTTCAGTTGAGGAAATTGCATACTAAAAAAATTTTTAACACGTCAAAGACTCATTCATACTTGTTTTCGTATTTCTTAACAACAGCGTTTGAAAGTGGTGGACATAGGTCAACACATATATCATCTAATACTTTCACATCTGATAGAAACCCAGTCTCATCATACAGCGTTCCCCTCAAATAATTTCTCAACTGAACGAATATTTTATCAGACGAAGTGTATGCGAATTTACAATAATTCACTCTATCATTTATTTTTGATCAAATGGCATAATAGAAAATGGGTGCGATGAGCCTGCATTGCCAGTGTTGATTCTATATTCACTACCTTCACATATGTTTGTTATATCAATCTCCCCTAACTGCCCCCTTATTGCTTTTACAGTTCTTATTGAGGGTGGGACTATGCTAGAAAAGAGCATAGTTCCGTGGTGATGTGTGGCTAGTTCATTTGTCGTCAAAGTGTGTGTTTTAGATCCGCCTGTATCACCTACATTTTTAACACCAGACGATAAAATAAATCGATCTGTCAAATCAGGTGTTCCATTTTTCCCATCACACAACGCCCACGTGTCAGGTATGTCAACTACCCTACCACTCCACATACATATTAAACCTTTTGGTAATTGGCATTTTAAATTATTGTATCCATAATTCAGACTCATCTTTATATAAAGTATTTATTAATGATAATACCAAGAACCGATGACACAACAAGAGTTGTTAGATTGCTATTATTATTATTATTTTCAATTATCTCTTGATGAGTTCATATTACTCTTGGCTTTTTATAACCTTCCAAAGTTTCCAAATGATGACCACCATCTTGGTGTGTTTTTACCAACTGTTTCCTATTCACACCTTGGTAATTAACTTTTGAATTTAAACCAAATTTCATATCTTTGAAAGCAGTTTTCAACAGGTTATTATATCCAACTATTGGATTTTTCAAAATAACCATTTTGCTTGGAATTAACCACGTCTCTGGTGATAGGGCCAAATCTTGAATTAAATTTGTATCAGTTATTGATTTATTCATATTCAAAATCCAGGTTGACACGCTATAGTTTATAACAGCATCTTTTACCAATGCCCTAAACTCTTGCTGACTTTCCAATGAACCACCACCATGATTAACACTTCCAACCATAGTTTTTGCTTGTGAACCGAGAACAGCATATACATACGATTCTATGCTTTGGTTGAGATATTCAAGACCAATTTTTGTCAACCCATTACTTTTTCTTGGTATATATCGTTTGTAATGATTTGTATAACCTGATTTTACCACCTTTACATTATTAACTCCTGTTATACCATTTTTATCAGTATATGATTCATAACTAAATGTCCAAGGCACTTTATCCAATTGTCTATATAAATCACCAGCGTCAAATTCATTTGAAATTCCATACATACTTTCATCACCAAACATTCTTGTGGTGATTCTTTTAACAGTAAAATACAAATGATAACGCATAATACTTGTTATGATTGGATATATATCAGGTGATGGTGTTAAATGTTCAAGACTGATACCACAACAAAATGTAGCACAATATACAGCAAATATGGTTTGGAAATACGAATGTTCATCATCCGAAACGAGTGGTTTTGGAGGATTTGATAAACTTATCATTGAAAGTTTACTCAAGAAGTAATCGTTATTATTGACATAGACACGAAAATTATTTATCATATAATTTAAAACAGCTTCAGTTGGAAATCCATCAGAGTATATTTCATGGAATTCAGTTTTTCTACCAAAATCATATATTTTATGCTCTTTACCTTTTTGTAAAGGTTGGATATTACCACCACTCAACCCTATTTTTGGAAATTTCAAACTATTAGTGTGTAACGGAGGAACAACTGTAAGCTTTGGATTACTATGTAGCCAAATTGTCATTTTCTTATCATTTTTATGTATTTATTAAGTATCACTTGTAATGTCTGTAGACATGATATCATCATTTATAAACCATATACCAGTTTTAGAGACATTACCATTCTCATCCATCCGTGGTTGAAATTCAAATTTTGCCAAGATTTACATGTGGATAATTTTTTACAAAATTTAATTTAGCCTTGTAGCTATATCGCTTCATTATAGCTTTTTATTGCCTTCTCGTAATTTTCTCCATAATATTTTTTCCAAGCATCTTCCATTTTATACTAAAATGAAGAAGAAGATAACCGTATTCATTGTGGATATTTTTTGTTTGCAAAATTAAATTTTCCATTTTATACTAAAATGAAGAAGATAACCGTATTCATTTAAGGTAGTAAGAAGACTGTTGAATTTGATGAAAGTATAGAGATCAGACATGACAACCCACATATTTTTGTTAAGAGTGCTTCAGTATTTTGGAACTACAGCAACATTTTTACAGGATACGACGATAGAATAACAAAAGGATCTTCTGAGGCTATTGGACTTTCGACCTTTTAGCAACCAGGTTGAGAAAGGAAAACATTTTGTTGACTAAATCAGAAGTTGTTAGTAAATGCGAAATTGAAACAGATGAAACACTAAATCTAGGGAAATTTGGTGAGCTTTTAGGTTTTGATGCCAACACCACCATTATAGAAAACATTCCAACCATAAGTCCAAATAAAGTAGAAATTAATAGAGGACTGAGATATATTGAAATTTCTTGTGATGTTGTAAATCAGAGCGGCAACTTCAAACCAAATGGAAAAAGAAGCAGTCTGATTTCAACCCTACCAATAAACAAGTGATAGTTCTCTATCTGGTTCAATAACACATTACAAAGACATTGAAAGTAAAGTATCCATCAACAGGAGTGCTTACAACAACATTACATTCTATGTGAAGGGAAATAATAGTATCACTTACATTGGAAGTGTACTTTTAGATGTGTATATAATGTAAAATGGATAAGGATGTAGAAACAGAACAAGGTCTTAGAGATTTATACTATAATCCTTCTACTGGTTATCAATCAGCAGAAAGGCTTTATGAAAAAGCTGTGGAAGAGGGTTTGGATGATGGTTAAAAACACAAGACACTTTTACAAGATATAAACCTGTGGTAAGAAGACACAAGTTTAGAAAAACGCATGCGAGTGGACTTTGAGAACAAATTCAAATGGATCTTGTTGATATGGGAAAATACAAGGATAAGAATAAGGGTTATTATTGGATTCTAACTGCTATAGCAATTCTAAGTCGTTTTGCGTTTGCGATACCAGTCTACAGAAAAGATACTAAAAATATGACAAAGGCTGGAAAAGAATTGTTGAATCAATTCCATGAAAGATTTGATACTTTACCAAAGTTGGCGCAATTTGCTGATGGAAATGAATTTTACAATGTTGGTGTAAAGTCTCTTTTAGAGGAAGATGGTATCGAGTATTTCTCCACAAAATCTGACAAAAAAGTTTCTGTAGTAGAGAGATTCAACAGGACTTTGAAAACATCAATGTGGAAATATTTTTACAGCAAAGGAACATACAAGTGGATTGACGTGTTGGACGATTTAGTAGAGAATTACAAACAAAACCAAACATAGCACAATTCTTATGAAACCAGCAAATGTAAACAAGGAAAATAAAAATCAGGTAGGCTATGGACGACACTTTTCGGTAGCGACTTTGGTGAATTTCCTTTACCCAAATTTAAAATTGGGGAACAAGTCAGAATATCAAAATATAAGAATATTTTTACCAAGGGTTATGAAGCTAATTTCACAGAAGAAATATTCACTGTAGAAAAAGTAATTCGTGGTGATCCAAATGTCTAGGTATTGAAAGATGATGAAGGAGAAACAATCATTGGGAAATTTTATGAAGAAGAGTTGTCAGCTGTGAATAAAACAGAGGATGCAACATACAGAGTTGAAAAAATATTAAAGAGGAAAAAAGTAAAAGGTGTTAAAATAGCTCTTGTCAAGTGGTTGGTTATGATAACAAACACAACTCTAGGATAAAAGAAGAAGAAATTAAAAACATATGATATGGCTAAGGGAGGGTTCGATGATTATGAACTGGAGGATATGAGTGAAAAATACCCAGAGTATGAAGATATGGATAATGACGCGTTACGTACCAACTATGATGATCTTAGCGTGCGTGTAGAAGATGATAGATGGACAGAGGGAGCGAAGGAGAGATTCAACTATGTTAAATGTTTAATGTTTGGTAGAGGCTTAGATGATGAAGAGACATGATTTACTACAACTAGTGGTGGTCAAATAATACCAAACGTAAGTTCTGACAGGAGAACAATAAACACATCTATAACTAGAGATCGAAAGGATTTTTTTAGCGAGACGATGGGTTTGGATGTTAATGTAAAAGATGGTGAACACTCTAAAAAGTTGATACGAAGCACAAATATTACATTTGGTGTTGACGGAAACCAAAATGGAATAGAGTACAAGGGTGTCAAAGTTGTTATGTCTAAGAACAAGGTTAAAACATTTGAATTTAGTAAAAACAAAAACTTAAGTGCTGTAGTAGCTGAATATAAAAATCTTTTGAAAGAAGCAAGAAAAGAGCATGATGAAACTACAGGAGGGCAGGTTGATTTAGAACTTAGAAATTTAGGTGTAGCTCCTAACGAAGAACTTACACAAGATATAGTTTCAAACGTGGGTGCGACTATAGAAACAGAAGTTGAGGAGAGAGAGGAGAGATATATAAGAGATGCCAGCAATATCTTCGTGTCAGGTTAAGAGGTGGCTGATTTGAGAGGTGTTCTTCAGGATAAAAATACAGCACCCGAGGAGCAGATAGAAGGTTTGGAGGCGCAGGCAGATCATTATCGTTTAAGAGCACTGAATGAGAGCGATCAACTCAAAGAGGACTTCTACCAGGATATTAGTGATACAGCAAAATTAAAAGCTGATGGAATAAGATTGAGGAATAATATGAATGTTGAAGGCGATAAGGCAAAAGCTATTTTAGAAAAAGAGGTAAAGGATAATGACCTGACACGATTGGAAAGATTTTAAAAATGGGCCAAAGAGAATATGGTTGGTCTAAGTGCTGTGGCTATATCCATTGCTGGAATCGTAACAAGTATAATAGTAGCAGGACGAAAAATCAAAAAACTAGGAGCAGGGGCAGTTAGTAAATTCGCCAAAGCTGTAGCAAGCCTTGGTAAGAAGTGGGGTCATTGCTCTCATCACTATTAAGTATAGTAGCATCTGCTTTGTCTTGGGCCACTAAAGGTTTGATGTGGGTGAGTCACAATTTATGGTGGTTGGTTATGGTTGCAGCATATGCAGCCTATTATTATTGGATGAATAGAAGAAAAAAACAAAATGTTAGTTATCACATCTGATGTTAGTTATCAGATATTTTTTTCAAAAAAAATATCACACCATCTCATATAGGAGTAATTTGGAACTTATGTATACATATGATAAAATGAGTAATTTAGAATTACAGCCAGAGTTTCGACTAAGTAAAATGTCAACCATCAAAGAACCGAGAACTAGGCACGTAATCACAATGAATCCTAATAAGGTTAATGCTGGAGAAGAATTGTATATTAATATACCAAAACTAAAACCAGACTCTTGCCTTGTCCCCAACTCACTTCATCTCTTATTCGATTTTAAAAGCGCGAACACCAAATCTTGGGTTTTAAATAATCTATCAAGGCTACTAACAAAAAGACTTCAGATAAAATTAGCAGGAGAAGTATTATACGACAATATCGATGAGAATCTATTTGGTGTATATCAAGACTTGTGGAAATCTGAGAGTGAAAGAAATGACATGATAGAGTATGGTGTGGCGAGCGAAAATTTCGGAAAATCAATTTCAAAAGACGACAGTGGTGCCACTTCAGGCGATGCTGGAAAAGTTAATGATGCATTACTATTCTCCATCCACGGAACAAAACAAAAAATACCATTTGACAAAATTTTAAAAGACCACGGGTTATATGCTCCGTTTAATATGAATAACTCTATTTCTTATATAATTACGCTACCACAGGCGAGTGCTATAAAGGTTGCGCAGAGTAGCCAGAGTGTTGACGGTTATAGCTTGGAAAATCTGGAACTGGAATATGAAACCATTGATAATCCAGACTTGGCAAATGAAGCGACATCTCTTTATTCTCAGGGAGAAAGTCTGTCTTATAATCACACTCAAATGTTGAGGAAATCAGTTTGGAACAAAGACACAACTATTATTAATGAAAACATTAATGTGCCACGAAAATCTATGAGAGTAGTTGTATTACTTTTCACAAATAAAAACAGAACTGATGGCGAAGAATATGTATACCCAAATATTGATAGGGTAAGGTTGACAATTGAAGGCGTTCCAAATAGTGTATTTAGTCAGGGAATTCCAAAATCCCGTTTCTATAGCGAGGCCAGACGAGTTTTTGGTTGTGGTGATACCAACCAGTTTATGACTATCCATAAATTTTACAAAGACGGATTCGCCTAATCGCCTTGTTTGTGGACTTACGGTCTACACAGGATAAAAATGTGAGCGGTTCAGGAAAGAGGTTTGACAGCTCCAAAAGTGGCATACTTATGGAGATTACTAAAAGAGCGACGACAGCGGATGTAAACTGTCAAATATTTGTAATTAGTGACGGTCTAGTGAACTTTATGAATAATGACCTTCAAAATATAATCTATTGACGGGTTTATATAGTTTATTGTGAATGATGAGTGATATTCCCTTCAATATTTTAATCTGTGGCGCCACTTGTTGCGGGAAGACAAGATGTATGTTGGAAATGCTAGAGAGAGATTATAAAGGAGAGTTTGAATAAATAATCATTATTTGTCCAACTCTGTTATACAACACCACATATCACGAATGGAAATATTTTCATGACCCAGATTTATTAGCAATAAATTGTGAGCAGGATGATATAGAAACAATTTTGAAACATGTTGTGAATGTATATAGAGGAACTCGGACTCTTATTATACTAGATGATGTTGCCTCTTCTACAGCGGTGAAAAAACGTGCAAGTGAATTGGTGAAAAACGCCTTCTCCGCTAGACATTATAACCTTTCAACCATTGTTATAACACAACAATTCAAATCTGTTGTGAAAGCTTATAGGGAAAATGTATCGAAAATTATATGTTTTTATAATCCGAGTCATGTAGATATGCTGATGATGCTTATTTGAACGGAGTTGGTAAAGAAGAGTTGGCTGAAATTTCTAAAAAATTGAGGAATAAAAAATACAGCAGGCTTGAAATAAGGCTTCTTTATCCATACGGACATGATGTTTATAGCCCCGGAGATTAATGTTAGATTTTCAACTTCTCAAATCGTCTTTGTAAATTTACGGTTGGGTTGCGGCCTAGCTCCGCCGAAAACTTTAAAATTTCCAAACGCTCGGTATTTTTAAACATGGACATGGAATGACGCCATTATTATTTTTAATGAAAATATGTCATGAAATATTATATAATACACAAAATGCCTGATACAATTGAAAGTCTTGTTGAAGAATTGAGTACCGCAGAAGAAGAAATAAAAACCGCAGTCGATGCGAAACCAAAATCAAAAACTGAAAAATCACAAGACAGTGAAGACATTTATAAGGAACGCGCCGAGTTGTTAAAATTGTCTAGCGATGGGATCATTACAAAAAGCGTGGCCTATATAAACAGAGCTAGCGCAAATCTCATTGAAAAGGTTTATGCTGAATATGAAGCTAAAAGACTTGAGAAAGCGACTGAATTTTTGACAGATCAGTTTCTTTCAAAATTCTCTGCCATGCATGCTTGGTGGCTTAGATGCGATTGAGAGTCCTGAGGGAATGGAGAAAGAGATGAAACACGACCCGCTACTTCGCAAAGATATTGAGGCAATATTGTCTTATTATATTACACCTTGGATTCCCTGCTTGGGTCTGTTTTCAGGGTCTATGACAATGACTAAACATGTATATGCTCATAAAAGTAAGCAGTTTGGAGGAGAAAAACCGCCTAGTCAACGAACTGAAGTTTATCATACAGTCAATTAGACCTACTTAGATTGTTAGGACGCGCTAGAAAGATGGAAAACACGAGCCGCCGCATTGTTGCAAAGTTCGACATCGCGGCCCAGCTCATCGACAAGCTCGCGGCCGCGAGGGAGGGCGAATCTTCGGACCCGACGCACACCGCGGCCGCCTTGCGGGTGGAGCTTGAGGCCATCCGCACCCGCTTCACGCTCTGCATAAGCCACCTGTTCCTCCAGACCGCCGACAAAGCGTTTAATCGGATCGTCGCCTCCGAAAACTTCCTGGGGGAGCTTAACTACCTAGTCCTTCGAGCGTAAAGACGGCCAAACCCTCCGCTCGCCCTTCCCTGGACGTAATGGCGCTCCTGGAGCAGCACGTCGGTCTCGAGGTCGACTGCGCTGCAAAAACCGTTGAGCTCGATTTCTCGACCCACGGCAAGCAGTATGGAGTCTGCCCCGAGTGCCGGGTCGAGATGCCGGTCAACGCCGAAACCTCAGATTTGACATGCGCTGGGTGCGGGGGAGTCCGGGAGTTGGTCGGAACCGTTTTCAACGACGCCCAGTTCTACAACCAGGAGGGGCAGAAGAAGGTCAAGTCAGGATCGTTCAACCCAAATCGCCACTTCCGCTTCTGGATGGACCGGATTCTCGCCAGCGAGCCCGAAGAGGAGCTTGGAGACCATGACGATCCCGACAACACCTGCGGGGAGAAGCTCCTCGAGAAGCTTCAGGGCATCGCCCGCCGCCACCAGAAGATTCTCCGTTTCCTGCCCGTCGACGACGTCCGGGCGATGCTGAGAGAGGTCGGCCGGACCGACCTTAACAAGAACGTCCCCTTGATAATGCGCCGGCTAACCGAGGTCGGCCCGACCCGGCTTCCAGAGACGCTCTGTCAGCAGGTCGAGAAGATTTTCTCGAAGGTGATCGAGATCGGAGATAGAGTTCGGCCCGCAGGGAGGGCCAACCGTAGCTACTACCCCTACTATATCTATAAAATCCTCGACGCCCTACTCCCCAATGAGGAGCTCCGCCGGGCCCTATACTATGTTCACATGCAGGGCCAGAACACTCTTGACAAAAACGACCGGGAGTGGAAGGAGATCTGTCTGAGGCTCCCGGAGATCAAGTGGACGGCGACAGTCCGGTCTTAGGCCGATGGGGTTCTACTAGAACCTGCTAGATTCTGCTAGATTCTGCTAGAATCTAATATGGCATAGCCATTCCGGCGGGAATGGCATTTTTTGTGGCCATAGGCTAGGGTGTCCACCCCATTTTCCGCTATCCACCTTTTTGTGTCCAGTGGGGACAGCGATACCTTGTTGAGGTACTGCCCGTAGATGCGGTGGCCCTCCGAACGCAACATATCCATACCATGGCGAAAGGTCTTCTTGTTGAAGAGGGCCTCCTTGTATTGCTCATGGCGGATGTGCTTCTTCACGACATTCTTTTTCACACCCTTAGCCTTCTTGATGTTCTTACCACCTGCCTCGAGAATGCTGTCCATCTTGGGGCGCAGCCCCACATACTCCGCGATGGGGCTCCCGGCACACTCGTCCTTCATCTTCCCCAGGACCTTCTTGTTAGCCATGCTATGTAGTGGGTGGTCCTTTGGGTAGTTAGAGGTGTCGTAGAGATCGCTGCACATGGCCATGTCCTTGTATACATCCTCTTTTTGGATCTCAAGGAGGAGGGAGTCTGTGTATAGGAGCTGGCAGCGGTCCCCGTACTGAGCCTTCATCTGGTTGTTGTAGAAATCGTACATGAGGCGTTTGGAGAGGTCGAGGATGCTCATCCCAACGTAGACGGGCTTGTTCAGGACCAGGCTGCTCCTGTGGACCTGGATCGCCGCGAGGCCGTCGCCGAAGATGTTGGCCCGTGCGAAGGCCGGGCTGGCAATCAAACGCCTTAGTTTGTCCTCCTCACCGCTACGCACCAGTTGTAAGTTGACTCTCTTGCCGAGGTTTTCCATGATCTTCCCGAAGACCGAGTTATTCATCAGCTTGTACAGATCCCAATCAAAGTCGTTGGTCGCCCTCTTACGAAAATTGGTGTTCATCCGGATGTAGGGCTCCATCCAAGGGCTCTGGTTGAAACTAAGGGTCCAGTGGATCTTCCGGAGGCGCATGCCTAGGGACAGGTAGAGTTGGAGATTCCTGTAGTGAAGCACATAGCGTTCCTTGTCGCGGAGGTTGGGGACTAGCTTTCCGATCTCGGGCGCCACCCTAACGCCTAATAGGTCGTGCTGATACTCCGACATCCACTCCCTCTGAACTACCATGCGCTCCGGGGCCAATGGATAAGCGTTGTGCCTCTCGTGGAGCTCTACAGGATACTCTAGGTCCACCTCTAGGATGTATCCCTCTGGGCTGGCGGCCGGGTGCTCTGCTACTACCCCCTCCAAGCTCTGCAGATCCTCCACCCACTGGAAGCCGTTTGTGGGTAGTGGCTGGCTCATCGCCCAGCCATATAAGTTGTTGGCGTCGAGGTACTGGATGTAGCTGCTTGGCCTGGACGGATCATAGCCCTCAACCCTTGGGCTATTCGCCATAGCGTGTGGTCTCGATACCATGGAGATCCCCCCGCGCAACCCCTTCTCGATGCAGATATGCTGGTCATAGTCCGTGAGAAGCTCGAGCTCTATGCCTGTCTTCTTGAGCAAGGAATCCCAGGAGAGGCCGGGGCTGGTGTAATAGTGTGCGGTCTAGGCCATACTGCCGCAGGCTGGTCTTTCTGAAGACCTCAAAGATATCTGCCAGAAGGAGCACGTCTACGCGGTTGTAAAGGTCATGGTAGTCCCCCATAGTACGGCACCCAAAGGTCTCCCACACCTTTTGCGCGTGGGAGTAGTCGGCTTCGGTAACGTGCTCGTCACAGTGCTTGCCGTAAAAGGCTTCCTTCGGAGGGAGCTTTCGCTCTGCGAACCTCTCCCAAGAAGCCATGTACTCGTAGGGATAGACACCCTTGCGCAGCAGCAGCTCACACCGCTCTCTGTCGGGCTCGTACCGGCCTGTGATCTGGAAGACCTCTGGTCTGCCCAGTCCCGCGAGCAGGAACTGGGCACTGTCGATGAATCGGAGCTGCCCGAGGAGAAGGAGATGTACTTCTCCGTGTTGTTGGGGATGCAGGACATCCTACCCTCTACCTTTGAAATGGCTTGCATCAGAAGGTGGGAGTCATAGCCCCTATGGTTGTGGAAGACGACCAGTATGGTGGTGGTTTTATGGCTCAGCCTCAGCTTGAGATTGCATGCTTTGTGGGCCGCGCCTCGATACTTCCCGGTGATGTGGCAGTTGTCGCGGACTGAGTCTCTGACCATATTGGTCAGTGACTTGCTGAAAATATGGCAATTAATTATGGCTGTGTTTTAGGCCTGCCAGTCCTCTAGGGTCATCTGCATACCTTTGGGTTTGGCTAGTACCGCCTTTATCTTGCGCTCCTCTTCTTGGACTGCCCTTAGGAAGTGCTCTGCTGCATTGGGCCCTCTGTATTCTACGTGTGGCTGTGCCTGACGATCGCAGCGCACGACTACATAGCAATAGCTGCAAGTCTCGTGCTGCTGCGTCCGCTGCATATTACTCTTCATGGGGTCGAATTCGCTTCCCTCGACCTTGATTATGAGGGCCTTAAAGTCAGCGTATATGATGAAGGGAGCTGGGAGTTGCTTATGGTGGCTTTGGAAGACCAGCTTGTTTTTTCCCTCTTCAGGCATCTCCACTCTGATAGCCGTCTGGCTGATGCCGCGACACTCTGGTTTGTGGACCTCCAGCAGGTTTTTTATGGTATAACCGTGCAGGCAGCGCTCACAAAAGTGTTTGCGCTCTCGGTGTTTGGACTGATGATAAAACAGCGTGTTGAGGTCTTTGATCAAGGTGTAGTGGAATTTCCCGACCTTTTCAATCAGCAGGAGATTGATCCTGGGCATGCGCGCAGGCTGTTTGCTGAGCCTGTGTACCATAACGCCCTTGTCCCAGTCAAATACGTTCGGGAATAGGTTGTTCTGCTTCTCGACCTTCGGGATCTGTGATATGGGTGTGGGAGCATCGATACCTGTGAAATCGAGGCCGTCCTGAGTATGATACTTTTTAGGCCTTTGGGGGTTTCTATCAGCTGGGAGGAGGGCAGACCTTAAGGCCCATCGGAGGCAGTTGTCGTCCTTGTTATTGACGTTGATGACTGTTGCCTTGTTTCTCACTGCTGCTGGTAGTTGGATGTAGGAGCCGCCCCTCATGATCAGCGGCTGATATCTAGCTATGTCTAGCCATAGAGTCTCCACTCGCTCTACCACCCACCCACCCGGAGCCTCTCTGAGTCCATTTCTCAAGCGCCACCTGGATGTGGGGGAAAGCCCTGTCTAGCGCCTCGTTGATCTCATCAGCAGACAAGACAGCTTCCTGCTTGTTGCGAAACATGGGATCTGTGTACTCCTCGCTGCCGCCGGGGTTATATTTCCGAAGCTGGACTTTAAAAGCCAGCTGTTGGAATTTAACTCCCTTGAGAGCTAGAGTCTCTTCCACAATCTTTTGGTTTATCTGGGGGCGTACATTCTCCAAGAATACCCTTGGGTCTGCGCCGAGGGGGTGCCCCTCGGGGACATCCATCCGCCAGCCCCTCAGGTAATTTCCGAACGCCGAAGGGGTCCGCCTGAAAGTTAATTTGTTGCCGAACAGGTCAAAGATCTCCTTTTGGTAGCCCTGAGCAGTTCGGAACGCTTTCTGTTGCTGGGCAATAGGGTGTGAATCGAACTCCTCTATGATGGCCTTCCTTTTTCTCTCCTTAGCTTTACGAGATGGAGGGGAAGGTCGGGTGCTAAACGCAGCAGCTGGCAGTAAGGGCTTTAGTAGGCGCCTCTTTACTCCCTCAGGAATGGGCTCATCCAGGATGTTCTTCACAACACCCCGGACAGGCTCTGGTGTTTGCATTTCAGCTAACAACTGCTCTATATACTCGTCCATGATTAAGGTACCTATTTGTCGTATATGTCTAAATAAGAATTAAAGCTGCAACAAACATCGATTCCCACCTCGACTACAGACTCGGCACAGCTGTATGCCACTCTGTGTACCTTTACTGCAAGATCGGCAGGGTGTGGGAAAAGGTCTACCTTTACGGATCTTTGCCTGGTGGATTTTGCAGTAAGTATAGCAGCAGCTCTTCCCGCATAGTGTTGTTTCACCGATTTTTAACCAAGCACAGCGGTTGTAACTGTTAAGTTATGCTCGTAATACTTCATATAATAATGACGTAATTAGTTTTGATTATTTAGTTTAGTTAACCAATGATATGATTAGAACAATACATCTCCTGTAATACCATATATAGCATAATTAATGATTATTCTGACCAATTGTAATTCAGCACTTTGTAACATAAACGCACTTGATGTAAAATAAAACTCAGTTCTTGTATGCTTCCACAGAGTGTGTGTCCGACGTAGTTTATAGTAATATATTGAAACAATGGCGACTACAACGAACTCAACAGGTTATGGGCCCAGAAGAGGCTTGCTTTTCGACGGTAACGAAAGCAAATACGAATTGTGGGAAGTGAAATTCCTGGGCTATATGCGGCTACAAAAGCTGTATAATGTATTCGTGCGAGACGCAAGCGAGGAAGACCCACCGGACGCATCGAAGCAAGCAGATGCCTTCGCCGAACTCGTGCAATGTTTGGACGACAGAAGTTTATCGCTAGTGATACGGGACGCAAGAGACGATGGGAGAAAAGCGCTAGTAATCCTCAGGCAACACTACCAAGGAAAGGGAAAGCCACGAATAATTGCGCTTTATACCGAACTGACAACCCTAAAGAAACGAGATAACGAGACAATAGTCGACAATGTCATACGAGCTGAGTCATCCGCAACAGCGTTACGAGACGCGGACGAAGTTATCAGCGATGCATTGTTAGTCGCAATGGTCTTAAAAGGCCTACGGAGTGGATACAACACGTTTGCTACGGTGGTTGTGCAAAGGGAAAAACAAATGACTTTCACCAAATGACTTTTTTTCTCAATAAATCAGTCATTGTCTAAAGCTAACTCTGTTACATGCGGCGTTCTTCAGGGATCAAACTTGGGACCACTCTTTTTCCTGATTTATATCAATGATTTACCTAATTGTTTAGAATTTTCATCAACTGCCATGTTTGCTGACGACACAAATTTAACTGTCCAAGCAAAATCGATAAATGAGCTGCAACTAATGTTAAATAAAGATTTAGAAAATATTCACAAGTGGCTTATGGCAAACAGATTATCGCTGAATGTTGATAAAGCTGAATATATGGTTGTTGGATCGCGTTCCAAACTTTTAAATATTGGAAACGACTCAACTGTACATTTAAATGGAACAAGTGTCAAAAAGGTCACTTCGTCAAAAACACTAGGCGTTATAATTGATGAATGTTTGACTTGGCAAAAACAAATTGATAGTATAGCAAAAAAGGTATCAAAAGGAATAGGAATTATGCGACGTGTTAAGCCATTTATACCGAGATATTCACTATTAGCATTATATAACGGTATTGTTCAACCACACTTTGATTATTGCTCTGCGGTGTGGGGAAATTGTTCTAACACATTACAAGAAAGACTTCAAAAATTACAAAATCGGGCAGCGAGAGTGGTCACTGGTGATAACTACGAAATTAGGTCTAGCGATGTCTTGGATAAGTTAAATTGGCAACCTCTAAGACAGAGGAGAGACAAACAAACTGTAACCCTTGTTCATAAGCTGCTGATTGGTGAAATGCCAAATTTTCAAGAAAATGAATTTGAATTGTCAAATAATACGAGGTATCATTTGCGTAGTAATGAAAACATGTTAAAATTAGGAAAACCAAGAACTAATGCTTTGAAGCGACGCTTTGCTTATCGGGGAGCCAAGCTTTGGAATAATTTACCACATTATCTTAAAGACAATAATATGTCTACAAATATTTTTAAGAATCGTATTAATAACTTGAATTTTAACTGATTTAATAAATGTAGCTAATTAGTAGTGTACTATTCTAGTAGATTTTATAGATGTTGTAATTTAGATTTTAATATTTTTAACTTTACATTTAGTAGTTTCTATAGTTATACGTGTTTGTTATATAGTTTTATTCTTATATATGTAATAGTAATTTAGTTTTGTAAAACATGACGGCCCCTATGAAGATCACTCTTGTAATTAAGGTGAAGGGTTTTATACCGTCGTTAAAGAAGTTTAAATAATAATAAATAATAATAATAAATAACCAAATTCAAAAGCGCCCTGCGAAGCCACGAGGAAAGCGCAAAGGCGCACGGTGTGAAGACGGACAACGCGGGGGACAACATCATGTTGACGAAGCAAAAGTTCGATAGGAATTGTTTTAAATGCGGGAGAAAGGGACACAAAAGCGCGGAGTGTCTGTCGAAGACGTCGGAGAAATGGTGTAACAACTGTAAGAGTAAAACCCACGAGACGAAGAATTGCCGGAAGAAGAAAGATACGGCGAAGAAAGCAGCTGAGAAAACAACGCCACGAAAGGACAATGAACATACGTTTGCCTTTATGACCGAGGACACAAATAGTAAAGCAGGTATAATTAATGAGAGTAATTCTAGTTTATTAGTAGATACTGGAGCCACAAGTCACATTATAAATGACAAATCAAAATTTGTGGACTTTGATAAAGATTTTAATCCTAGTGCACATGTTATAGAACTCGCTGGTGGCAGTAAAGCCAACGTGGTACTAGGTAAAGGAAATGTCATAGTTAAACTTTATGACGAAAATGGTAATGCACGTGAAGTAATGTTAAATAGCGCACTGTATGTTCCGTCATATGAGCAGAATATTTTTTCAGTGCATGCTGCAATAGAAAAGGGGACTAGTATTAGTTTACATAAGCAGGTTAAACAGCTCAAATGTCCTGATGGCACAACGTTTGAAATGGAACAAAAAGGCAGGCTATATTATTTAAATAGTATTTCGTCCTCTAAGAGTAGTGCATGTTCTCTGCATGAATGGCACAAAATCCTTGGTCACTGTAATTATGGTGATGTTCGGAAGTTGGAAAATGTTGTAGAAGGTATGGATATTTCCAACTATGATGAAGTAGAGTGCAAAGTTTGCACTGAAGGTAAAATGTGCCAATTTAGGAATAGATCCCCAGATAAAAGAGGAACTGCTCCATTAGATTTTGTGCACTGCGACTTGGCTGGTCCTATTGATCCTGTAGGAAGAGATGGCTTCAAGTATGCTTTGTCATTTGTTGATGACTATTCAGGGATTATTAAAGTTTATTTTCTTAAATGTAAGAGTGATACCCCAGAAGCATTACAGCATTTTTTGGCTGATGCTGCTCCTTATGGGGAGATCAAACGTGTCAGGAGTGACAATGGCACAGAGTTCACTAGTCAAAAATTCAAATCTATTCTTCGAGAAAATAAGATAAGGCATGAGACTAGTGCACCGTATTTCCCACACCAGAATGGAACTGTGGAGAGGGCGTGGTTGAGTCTTTTCAATATGGCTAGATGTTTGTTGCTTGAGGCAAACTTGCCAAAGTCCATGTGGACCTGTGCTGTGATGGCAGCAGCCTACACCAGAAATCGTTGCTTTAATGTGAGATTGGGCAAAACTCCTTATGAGGCGTTTACAGGATCTAAACCAAATTTGAGCAATATGCATGTCTTTGGTTCTGTTTGTTGTGCATATGTGCAGAATGCAAAGGAATTAGACCCTAGATGCAGACAGGGTATATCCGTGGGGTATGATAAAAGAAATCCTGCATATCTTGTTTTTTGCCCTGATTCTAATAAGGTTGAACGTGTAAGGTGTGTGAAATTTTTCAATGAGGGCAACCATGAATCTAAGGTTGATTCAGGTGAGCAGGAAGGGGAACTTCTCCCCGGTAAGGTGTCTATCTATGCCTGTTGCTAGTGAGAGCACAATCCCAGCCCAAGGGTATGAAAGTGCAAATGGCACTGAAAGTGTAGATGATAATCCACGTACCCTAGTCGAACCCGCACTAAGCCAACATATTTGAATGAATATGTAACTGGTAAGGTTGTTGACGATGCAGCAACACGTGCAGTCGATTATTGCTATCGAACCCTTGATATCCCAACTACCTATTCCCAAGCATTCATTCTCCAGAGAGAAATAAATGGGAAAAAGCCATGAACGAAGAGATTGAGGCCTTAGAAGGCAGTGAAACCTTTGAGTTGGTTCCACCCCCAAAAGGCCGTGAGGTAGTGGGGGGGAAGTGGGTCTATACTGTTAAAACAGGACCAGGTAAGGCTGAAAGGTACAAAGCTCGTTACGTAGCAAAAGGCTACTCACAGATTCCTGGTATTGATTACCATGAAACCTTTTCCCCAACCGCTCGGATGAGCTCTATTCGTGTTTTGCTACAGCAAGCAGTCCAGAATGATATGCTTGTCCACCAGATGGACGTAAAAACAGCCTATTTAAATACCCCAATAGACTGTGAGATTTTCATGGAACAGCCAGAAGGTTTTGAAAGGGTAGAAAAAAATGGTGAGAGGTTAGTGTGTAAGTTGAAAAAGTCTTTGTACGGTCTTAAGCAAAGTGGGCGAAATTGGAACAACGTACTACATGGCTATCTTTTAAAGGAAAGTTTCGCTCAATCACTTGCTGACCCATGTGTTTACACTCGTAATGTTGGTACAAATTAATGTGCAATTATTATCATTTGGGTTGATGATCTCATAATTGCTGCTAGCAATGAAATTCTTTTGCAGAGTGTAAAAGATTCTTGAAGCAGTAGATTTAAAATGAAAGATCTAGGGGTATTGTCATGGTTCTTGGGTACAGAATTCAAATGCTCCGAAGGTGCAATTGAAATTAGTCGAAAGCAATATATTGAGAAACTGGTCAGATTTGGCATGGCAGAATGCAAGCCAAAGGTCACCCCAGCGGTACTACAATCATGGCCAAAAAGCCTAGGACAGTTCGTAAAAAACACTACGCATACGAAGTTCCCCCCCTTCCCCCCTTCAATGTTGCCATTTTATTGCTCTTTTTTGTCGTTATATCACACCAACTATAAACTGAAACAACATTGATGGAGGGGGGAGGGGAGGCATTGTTAGGTAAGGATTCAAGGGGATATATTATAGTTCTTCTTGTGTGAGGCTAGAAGACTCCTCGTTTGCACTGCTGTCCCAATTGTTTATGGCCATGATTGTCTGAGGTGAACAATGATCATACTTTGGTGTTCGTCTAACATATTTTGTTCCAAGTTGGTCTACTATTCCTAATCATTTGTCTGTGCCACTTACAAAGATACATGTGCAACACTAGCGTCTAATTGATTATAATTAGCGTTTAATTGACTAATTATCAATAGTAACTAATTGATTACGTATGAATGATTCACTAAAATCTGTACATCAATTCAGAAATTTGCGTCTAGAGTTCGTTTCAGGCGATGAATTAGTAAGTTTCTTTTCTCTGTTGGTTACTACGATGCGTTTTTGTCATTTGACGGGTGAGCAAAGGGCTTTTGTTCGCTATTTGCAGACAGAGTGCAATCTATCATTTAGAGAGATCGCTGAGCGTTCACACGTTTCGAGGTCTTCCTGCCAACGAGTAAGCAGCCAACCAATTAGTAAACCGTCAGAAGAAATTGCGAAAAGCCCAGGCCGGCCAAGAAAAGTGGATGAAAGGGCAATGCGGTCATTAATTCGTTGTTTGAAGGTCAAACGAGCGAGTCGTGCGGACGTTACAGTAAAATCATTGGTCGTAGACAGTGGGTTAAGTTTCCAGATGGCTAGTCGTCGAACGTTTTCACGTCTGTTGAATGAAAAAGGGTATGGCTTCTTCCAAAGGCGCAAAAAGGGCTTGCTCACAGAGAAGGATCGAGTGAGTCGTGTCAGATTTGCCAAAGCAATGAAGACACAACTCCTAAGCAACCAAAAGTTCTGGTGCGACGAAGTGGCCTTCTATCTCGATGGAGTATCTTTCGTGCATAAAAATAATCCGATGAGAAGCGCGACAGCATCAAAGTCGAGAGTTTGGAGAAAGAAGGGAGAGGGTTTAATGTTTACTGGGAAAGGTTCTAAAGATCTCGCTGGTGGACGACGACTTCACGTGATTGTGGCCATCGCTCATGGGAAAGGAGTGATTCTCAGCGTCCCGTATGAGAAAATGAACGGACAGTTCTTCGCCGGATTCATCAAAGATCATTTCAATTTATGCTTTGGCAAAGCAGGGCCAAAACTTGGTGGGAAGCGTTTGTTCCTCATGGATAATGACCCTTCACAAACAAGCAAGGTAGCCCTGCAGTCGCTGCAAGACATCGAAGCGGAACTGCTAAGAATTCCACCTCGCTCTCCCGATCTTAACCCCATCGAGAACATTTTCCATATCGTTAAACGTAATTTGCAACTTGAAGCCGTGTCGAAGAACATTGTTTCCGAGTCTTTTGAAGAATTTCAAGCCAGGGTGTTAGACGCGTTAAGCCGCTTCTCTGGTTCCATTATCGACAAGACGATCGAGAGCATGCCGGCAAGAATCGAAGGGGTTTTGCGAAAGAAGGGATACCGGACAAGATATTGAGAGAGGACGAGAGAGAGAGGTAGAGGGTGAAAAAGAGGGAGAGATGGGGGGGGGTGGGGTAGGGAGAGACAGACAGAGACAGAGACAGAAGGAGACAAACAGGATATATATGTCAATTGATATCCTCTCTTATATATTTACAGGCACAATTCTCACACTTCATTTCTCCCCCAAAAATCGTTGTTAAAATGCAAAGTTAAAACTCCAATTAAATTTCTTTTTCGTTCAATTGCATTGTTTATGTCTGCGGCGTGTTATTCTCTATTTACTGGAGCCCGCTCGTTAAGATATCTACGTTTTCTGACATTTCTCCCTTCTGCGACCATCTATAAATAAACGATACAAACTAACTTTATTGTCCTCAGCGGAGAAATGTCAGGAAAAGCGTATATCGTTACTTTGTTAGCACCAAAATCACACTAAAACACACCATACACACTTCATGTAACTCATGAAAATTTAATTTACAAATATAAACGAAAATTGGCAATACTATATACATAAATGTTAGGGAGAAATGTCACAGAAAGCTCATCAGCAGCGACCTATTACATATCGTATTACGTAAACTTCAAATGACGTAAACGAAGCCAAAACCCATGAAATATAAGACTTATAAGTGTTAGTGTAAACAGAAATATTAAGTGCGCGCTTAAACGTTAACGTTTTCACAAATAAAAGCAGCGAAGCAACGAGGACATGGGGACATTCGAATCTGACACGACTCGGGAATGACCTTCCAAAAGTTAAAGAAACGCCATCTGACAATTCATCATTTCCGTGTTAACTCTGTCGATGGTGCCGGACTTTATTAGCGTGATTGGAGCGTCGGCCGTTGCGAAGAATGGTGTATCGCTATTCAGTTCCAAATCACGCTTACAAAAATTTTTCGGTGCAGGCAAATGGACTATATCCCCCTCCAATGCCTGCAACAAATCTGCCCATGCGCTAGTTGTTGAACACCATCGAAAGTCGTTTAGAGAAGGATTACTTCAGCCTCTTCCGCGCCCATCCATGCGAATGAGCCTGTTGCTGGATTGCAAAATACTTTGTAAATGGTCTTGAGGGGGGGATAGAATAAAAGTCTTTCCAGTATTTGCCGGGCCATGTACATACACGTTTTGATACTTCCCCCGGCCTTTGTCAAGGGCTGTATAGATAGCAGTGCAAAATGCTGATACATCGATACCATTGTTCCGAACGACTTCTGTGGCGGCATTTTGCCATCGACCTGTGCAACCATCTACACACACGGAATCTTTGGCGTCACGTAGAAGGTCCAGTCTCGTTTTCTTTGCGCGTACCATCTTTTCCTCGGCCTCCGAAAACTCCTTGGCTATGGCAAGCGCTTCTTCTACCGCGTTCGCGCCTTTGTTTGCAATAAACTCAGCCAAAGATGTTTTGCCCTCTCGTTTTTGCTCAAGGGCAAAACAAACCAACTCTAAGCGCTTACTTATCTTCTTCTGTTCAATGATTTCCGAAACGTCATAGACGGTCAGGCCTCTTTCCCTTTGGGTCTTTCCTTTCTGTTTCCCCTGCCGTTGACGCGCTTTCGTCTTCCTTCTCGCTATTGCACTCTCAGTTCTTGGTGGGTTGGAAAGCTCTGGGTGGTTTGGAGAGTGTAACGCTTCACTGTCCTCCTTCGTCGCATATGTATATGCACTATAGTATGTAGTGTGCCTATCGCTGAAATTAACTTTTGCCCCAAATGTTTCATCTAAACATTTACGAACGCGTAACCAGCGGGACTTCTTTGACAACTTTATTGCCATGTGATAGTGCCAACGATTCATCTCCTCGTCCTCTTCATCGCATAAAGCGTGAGGTTCTAATGATACGACCCAGTGAATCAGTTCAACACCATGCAAATCCCACGCTTGTAAAACTGCTTCGGCAAAACTCTGCCTTGTTGGAAACATTTCTATATTAGCTCGACTGTACGTTATCAAATAAATCATTCGTTGACGTCTTCCATGTAAGTCGTCCATGTTGGTCTTGCCTCACTAAAAGGACAATGGCGTGCACAGACTTTCCACTTCAAAACACGTCACACATTCAACGCACTTCCGTCTTAAGTTAAATGAGGAAATCCGACATGTATGATAGCAAATTTCCATGTACCAAGCCAATAGAACTTTGATGAACAAGAAATATCTTACAATGAATGGTAATTTAAAGTTAACTGCTTTTGAATGCTTCGCATGAAAAAGTAGTGAAGAGAAAATAACAAAGCCGAAATAAAATATGCAGCCAAGAAAAAAACATTTTATGATCGTAGTAAACTTTTGTATAACGATATACAGACAAATAATACCTTTTCTTCTTTAAAATGTCGTAAAAATGCAACGAATCGAGGAGAATCTCTATACAGACATGTCTGAGGTGAACAATGATCATACTTTGGTGTTCGTCTAACATATTTTGTTCCAAGTTGGTCTACTATTCCTAATCATTTGTCTGTGCCACTTACAAAGATACATGTGCAACACTAGCGTCTAATTGATTTTAGTATAAATTTACAAGTTTATAATGCAAATCCTCGAATTTCATTGGCTATTGCAGGAGTTTATAATTGGTGATATAAACCTCTTGGATAAACCAATGAAAGTCATTCTTTTAAAAAAATTGACCAATCACAAAATGCGTAGTATAACACGAACAATGATCATTAGAGTCAGCGGTTGTTCTGTTAAGCAACAATGGCGTCGAAATTATAATGGAGTATGCAAATGAAAGAAGAAATTGAACGTTTAGGCGAAGCAATACGTTCTACAGATAACAAAAACGGCTACAAAATGTTCAGAATGGAAATTATTAATGGTAAGAGCGTTAAATTGTTTATCTGTGTTCGTTTAAAACGAAGTAACTGCAAACAAAACACATTTCAAAATTACGCTTGCTGTTGACAAGATTTCGTGATGTAAACTATATGCTAAATTGAATGTTTCTTTTCAACTTTTTGTCACTTTTACAAATCAAATGAGTGGATATATATTGTTTCAATATTGTACGTGAAAATTCATGCTAAATTATGCAAGAAAACTTTACTTTTCCATCAGTTACTGTACGGGCAAGGAGATGTCCGAAATGACGGTTGAACGTTTGTTGTTGGCAGTTAAAAAAATGTATTAAACGAGCCTCAAAGAATATGTTATGGTCGAGAATTTATTTAACTTTTGCTGGTAAATTTATACTAAAACAATTAGACAACTCGCCCTCGTTTTCTATGAGCGATAGTCAACTCGGCTTCGCCTCGTTGACTATTCGCTCATAGAAAACTCGGGCTCGTTGTCTAATTGTTAAATAATTAGCGTTTAATTGACTAATTATCAATAGTAACTAATTGATTACGTATGAATGATTCACTAAAATCTGTACATCAATTCAGAAATTTGCGTCTAGAGTTCGTTTCAGGCGATGAATTAGTAAGTTTCTTTTCTCTGTTGGTTACTACGATGCGTTTTTGTCATTTGACGGGTGAGCAAAGGGCTTTTGTTCGCTATTTGCGGACAGAGTGCAATCTATCATTTAGAGAGATCGCTGAGCGTTCACACGTTTCGAGGTCTTCCTGCCAACGAGTAAGCAGCCAACCAATTAGTAAACCGTCAGAAGAAATTGCGAAAAGCCCAGGCCGGCCAAGAAAAGTGGATGAAAGGGCAATGCGGTCATTAATTCGTTGTTTGAAGGTCAAACGAGCGAGTCGTGCGGACGTTACAGTAAAATCATTGGTCGTAGACAGTGGGTTAAGTTTCCAGATGGCTAGTCGTCGAACGTTTTCACGTCTGTTGAATGAAAAAGGGTATGGCTTCTTCCAAAGGCGCAAAAAGGGCTTGCTCACAGAGAAGGATCGAGTGAGTCGTGTCAGATTTGCCAAAGCAATGAAGACACAACTCCTAAGCAACCAAAAGTTCTGGTGCGACGAAGTGGCCTTCTATCTCGATGGAGTATCTTTCGTGCATAAAAATAATCCGATGAGAAGCGCGACAGCATCAAAGTCGAGAGTTTGGAGAAAGAAGGGAGAGGGTTTAATGTTTACTGGGAAAGGTTCTAAAGATCTCGCTGGTGGACGACGACTTCACGTGATTGTGGCCATCGCTCATGGGAAAGGAGTGATTCTCAGCGTCCCGTATGAGAAAATGAACGGACAGTTCTTCGCCGGATTCATCAAAGATCATTTCAATTTATGCTTTGGCAAAGCAGGGCCAAAACTTGGTGGGAAGCGTTTGTTCCTCATGGATAATGACCCTTCACAAACAAGCAAGGTAGCCCTGCAGTCGCTGCAAGACATCGAAGCGGAACTGCTAAGAATTCCACCTCGCTCTCCCGATCTTAACCCCATCGAGAACATTTTCCATATCGTTAAACGTAATTTGCAACTTGAAGCCGTGTCGAAGAACATTGTTTCCGAGTCTTTTGAAGAATTTCAAGCCAGGGTGTTAGACGCGTTAAGCCGCTTCTCTGGTTCCATTATCGACAAGACGATCGAGAGCATGCCGGCAAGAATCGAAGGGGTTTTGCGAAAGAAGGGATACCGGACAAGATATTGAGAGAGGACGAGAGAGAGAGGTAGAGGGTGAAAAAGAGGGAGAGATGGGGTAGGGGGGTGGGGTAGGGAGAGACAGACAGAGACAGAGACAGAAGGAGACAAACAGGATATATATGTCAATTGATATCCTCTCTTATATATTTACAGGCACAATTCTCACACTTCATTTCTCCCCCAAAAATCGTTGTTAAAATGCAAAGTTAAAACTCCAATTAAATTTCTTTTTCGTTCAATTGCATTGTTTATGTCTGCGGCGTGTTATTCTCTATTTACTGGAGCCCGCTCGTTAAGATATCTACGTTTTCTGACATTTCTCCCTTCTGCGACCATCTATAAATAAACGATACAAACTAACTTTATTGTCCTCAGCGGAGAAATGTCAGGAAAAGCGTATATCGTTACTTTGTTAGCACCAAAATCACACTAAAACACACCATACACACTTCATGTAACTCATGAAAATTTAATTTACAAATATAAACGAAAATTGGCAATACTATATACATAAATGTTAGGGAGAAATGTCACAGAAAGCTCATCAGCAGCGACCTATTACATATCGTATTACGTAAACTTCAAATGACGTAAACGAAGCCAAAACCCATGAAATATAAGACTTATAAGTGTTAGTGTAAACGAGAAATATTAAGTGCGCGCTTAAACGTTAACGTTTTCACAAATAAAAGCAGCGAAGCAACGAGGACATGGGGACATTCGAATCTGACACGACTCGGGAATGACCTTCCAAAAGTTAAAGAAACGCCATCTGACAATTCATCATTTCCGTGTTAACTCTGTCGATGGTGCCGGACTTTATTAGCGTGATTGGAGCGTCGGCCGTTGCGAAGAATGGTGTATCGCTATTCAGTTCCAAATCACGCTTACAAAAATTTTTCGGTGCAGGCAAATGGACTATATCCCCCTCCAATGCCTGCAACAAATCTGCCCATGCGCTAGTTGTTGAACACCATCGAAAGTCGTTTAGAGAAGGATTACTTCAGCCTCTTCCGCGCCCATCCATGCGAATGAGCCTGTTGCTGGATTGCAAAATACTTTGTAAATGGTCTTGAGGGGGGGATAGAATAAAAGTCTTTCCAGTATTTGCCGGGCCATGTACATACACGTTTTGATACTTCCCCCGGCCTTTGTCAAGGGCTGTATAGATAGCAGTGCAAAATGCTGATACATCGATACCATTGTTCCGAACGACTTCTGTGGCGGCATTTTGCCATCGACCTGTGCAACCATCTACACACACGGAATCTTTGGCGTCACGTAGAAGGTCCAGTCTCGTTTTCTTTGCGCGTACCATCTTTTCCTCGGCCTCCGAAAACTCCTTGGCTATGGCAAGCGCTTCTTCTACCGCGTTCGCGCCTTTGTTTGCAATAAACTCAGCCAAAGATGTTTTGCCCTCTCGTTTTTGCTCAAGGGCAAAACAAACCAACTCTAAGCGCTTACTTATCTTCTTCTGTTCAATGATTTCCGAAACGTCATAGACGGTCAGGCCTCTTTCCCTTTGGGTCTTTCCTTTCTGTTTCCCCTGCCGTTGACGCGCTTTCGTCTTCCTTCTCGCTATTGCACTCTCAGTTCTTGGTGGGTTGGAAAGCTCTGGGTGGTTTGGAGAGTGTAACGCTTCACTGTCCTCCTTCGTCGCATATGTATATGCACTATAGTATGTAGTGTGCCTATCGCTGAAATTAACTTTTGCCCCAAATGTTTCATCTAAACATTTACGAACGCGTAACCAGCGGGACTTCTTTGACAACTTTATTGCCATGTGATAGTGCCAACGATTCATCTCCTCGTCCTCTTCATCGCATAAAGCGTGAGGTTCTAATGATACGACCCAGTGAATCAGTTCAACACCATGCAAATCCCACGCTTGTAAAACTGCTTCGGCAAAACTCTGCCTTGTTGGAAACATTTCTATATTAGCTCGACTGTACGTTATCAAATAAATCATTCGTTGACGTCTTCCATGTAAGTCGTCCATGTTGGTCTTGCCTCACTAAAAGGACAATGGCGTGCACAGACTTTCCACTTCAAAACACGTCACACATTCAACGCACTTCCGTCTTAAGTTAAATGAGGAAATCCGACATGTATGATAGCAAATTTCCATGTACCAAGCCAATAGAACTTTGATGAACAAGAAATATCTTACAATGAATGGTAATTTAAAGTTAACTGCTTTTGAATGCTTCGCATGAAAAAGTAGTGAAGAGAAAATAACAAAGCCGAAATAAAATATGCAGCCAAGAAAAAAACATTTTATGATCGTAGTAAACTTTTGTATAACGATATACAGACAAATAATACCTTTTCTTCTTTAAAATGTCGTAAAAATGCAACGAATCGAGGAGAATCTCTATACAGACATGTCTGAGGTGAACAATGATCATACTTTGGTGTTCGTCTAACATATTTTGTTCCAAGTTGGTCTACTATTCCTAATCATTTGTCTGTGCCACTTACAAAGATACATGTGCAACACTAGCGTCTAATTGATTTTAGTATAAATTTACAAGTTTATAATGCAAATCCTCGAATTTCATTGGCTATTGCAGGAGTTTATAATTGGTGATATAAACCTCTTGGATAAACCAATGAAAGTCATTCTTTTAAAAAAATTGACCAATCACAAAATGCGTAGTATAACACGAACAATGATCATTAGAGTCAGCGGTTGTTCTGTTAAGCAACAATGGCGTCGAAATTATAATGGAGTATGCAAATGAAAGAAGAAATTGAACGTTTAGGCGAAGCAATACGTTCTACAGATAACAAAAACGGCTACAAAATGTTCAGAATGGAAATTATTAATGGTAAGAGCGTTAAATTGTTTATCTGTGTTCGTTTAAAACGAAGTAACTGCAAACAAAACACATTTCAAAATTACGCTTGCTGTTGACAAGATTTCGTGATGTAAACTATATGCTAAATTGAATGTTTCTTTTCAACTTTTTGTCACTTTTACAAATCAAATGAGTGGATATATATTGTTTCAATATTGTACGTGAAAATTCATGCTAAATTATGCAAGAAAACTTTACTTTTCCATCAGTTACTGTACGGGCAAGGAGATGTCCGAAATGACGGTTGAACGTTTGTTGTTGGCAGTTAAAAAAATGTATTAAACGAGCCTCAAAGAATATGTTATGGTCGAGAATTTATTTAACTTTTGCTGGTAAATTTATACTAAAACAATTAGACAACTCGCCCTCGTTTTCTATGAGCGATAGTCAACTCGGCTTCGCCTCGTTGACTATTCGCTCATAGAAAACTCGGGCTCGTTGTCTAATTGTTAAATAATTAGCGTTTAATTGACTAATTATCAATAGTAACTAATTGATTACGTATGAATGATTCACTAAAATCTGTACATCAATTCAGAAATTTGCGTCTAGAGTTCGTTTCAGGCGATGAATTAGTAAGTTTCTTTTCTCTGTTGGTTACTACGATGCGTTTTTGTCATTTGACGGGTGAGCAAAGGGCTTTTGTTCGCTATTTGCGGACAGAGTGCAATCTATCATTTAGAGAGATCGCTGAGCGTTCACACGTTTCGAGGTCTTCCTGCCAACGAGTAAGCAGCCAACCAATTAGTAAACCGTCAGAAGAAATTGCGAAAAGCCCAGGCCGGCCAAGAAAAGTGGATGAAAGGGCAATGCGGTCATTAATTCGTTGTTTGAAGGTCAAACGAGCGAGTCGTGCGGACGTTACAGTAAAATCATTGGTCGTAGACAGTGGGTTAAGTTTCCAGATGGCTAGTCGTCGAACGTTTTCACGTCTGTTGAATGAAAAAGGGTATGGCTTCTTCCAAAGGCGCAAAAAGGGCTTGCTCACAGAGAAGGATCGAGTGAGTCGTGTCAGATTTGCCAAAGCAATGAAGACACAACTCCTAAGCAACCAAAAGTTCTGGTGCGACGAAGTGGCCTTCTATCTCGATGGAGTATCTTTCGTGCATAAAAATAATCCGATGAGAAGCGCGACAGCATCAAAGTCGAGAGTTTGGAGAAAGAAGGGAGAGGGTTTAATGTTTACTGGGAAAGGTTCTAAAGATCTCGCTGGTGGACGACGACTTCACGTGATTGTGGCCATCGCTCATGGGAAAGGAGTGATTCTCAGCGTCCCGTATGAGAAAATGAACGGACAGTTCTTCGCCGGATTATCAAAGATCATTTCAATTTATGCTTTGGCAAAGCAGGGCCAAAACTTGGTGGGAAGCGTTTGTTCCTCATGGATAATGACCCTTCACAAACAAGCAAGGTAGCCCTGCAGTCGCTGCAAGACATCGAAGCGGAACTGCTAAGAATTCCACCTCGCTCTCCCGATCTTAACCCCATCGAGAACATTTTCCATATCGTTAAACGTAATTTGCAACTTGAAGCCGTGTCGAAGAACATTGTTTCCGAGTCTTTTGAAGAATTTCAAGCCAGGGTGTTAGACGCGTTAAGCCGCTTCTCTGGTTCCATTATCGACAAGACGATCGAGAGCATGCCGGCAAGAATCGAAGGGGTTTTGCGAAAGAAGGGATACCGGACAAGATATTGAGAGAGGACGAGAGAGAGAGGTAGAGGGTGAAAAAGAGGGAGAGATGGGGTAGGGGGGTGGGGTAGGGAGAGACAGACAGAGACAGAGACAGAAGGAGACAAACAGGATATATATGTCAATTGATATCCTCTCTTATATATTTACAGGCACAATTCTCACACTTCATTTCTCCCCCAAAAATCGTTGTTAAAATGCAAAGTTAAAACTCCAATTAAATTTCTTTTTCGTTCAATTGCATTGTTTATGTCTGCGGCGTGTTATTCTCTATTTACTGGAGCCCGCTCGTTAAGATATCTACGTTTTCTGACATTTCTCCCTTCTGCGACCATCTATAAATAAACGATACAAACTAACTTTATTGTCCTCAGCGGAGAAATGTCAGGAAAAGCGTATATCGTTACTTTGTTAGCACCAAAATCACACTAAAACACACCATACACACTTCATGTAACTCATGAAAATTTAATTTACAAATATAAACGAAAATTGGCAATACTATATACATAAATGTTAGGGAGAAATGTCACAGAAAGCTCATCAGCAGCGACCTATTACATATCGTATTACGTAAACTTCAAATGACGTAAACGAAGCCAAAACCCATGAAATATAAGACTTATAAGTGTTAGTGTAAACAGAAATATTAAGTGCGCGCTTAAACGTTAACGTTTTCACAAATAAAAGCAGCGAAGCAACGAGGACATGGGGACATTCGAATCTGACACGACTCGGGAATGACCTTCCAAAAGTTAAAGAAACGCCATCTGACAATTCATCATTTCCGTGTTAACTCTGTCGATGGTGCCGGACTTTATTAGCGTGATTGGAGCGTCGGCCGTTGCGAAGAATGGTGTATCGCTATTCAGTTCCAAATCACGCTTACAAAAATTTTTCGGTGCAGGCAAATGGACTATATCCCCCTCCAATGCCTGCAACAAATCTGCCCATGCGCTAGTTGTTGAACACCATCGAAAGTCGTTTAGAGAAGGATTACTTCAGCCTCTTCCGCGCCCATCCATGCGAATGAGCCTGTTGCTGGATTGCAAAATACTTTGTAAATGGTCTTGAGGGGGGGATAGAATAAAAGTCTTTCCAGTATTTGCCGGGCCATGTACATACACGTTTTGATACTTCCCCCGGCCTTTGTCAAGGGCTGTATAGATAGCAGTGCAAAATGCTGATACATCGATACCATTGTTCCGAACGACTTCTGTGGCGGCATTTTGCCATCGACCTGTGCAACCATCTACACACACGGAATCTTTGGCGTCACGTAGAAGGTCCAGTCTCGTTTTCTTTGCGCGTACCATCTTTTCCTCGGCCTCCGAAAACTCCTTGGCTATGGCAAGCGCTTCTTCTACCGCGTTCGCGCCTTTGTTTGCAATAAACTCAGCCAAAGATGTTTTGCCCTCTCGTTTTTGCTCAAGGGCAAAACAAACCAACTCTAAGCGCTTACTTATCTTCTTCTGTTCAATGATTTCCGAAACGTCATAGACGGTCAGGCCTCTTTCCCTTTGGGTCTTTCCTTTCTGTTTCCCCTGCCGTTGACGCGCTTTCGTCTTCCTTCTCGCTATTGCACTCTCAGTTCTTGGTGGGTTGGAAAGCTCTGGGTGGTTTGGAGAGTGTAACGCTTCACTGTCCTCCTTCGTCGCATATGTATATGCACTATAGTATGTAGTGTGCCTATCGCTGAAATTAACTTTTGCCCCAAATGTTTCATCTAAACATTTACGAACGCGTAACCAGCGGGACTTCTTTGACAACTTTATTGCCATGTGATAGTGCCAACGATTCATCTCCTCGTCCTCTTCATCGCATAAAGCGTGAGGTTCTAATGATACGACCCAGTGAATCAGTTCAACACCATGCAAATCCCACGCTTGTAAAACTGCTTCGGCAAAACTCTGCCTTGTTGGAAACATTTCTATATTAGCTCGACTGTACGTTATCAAATAAATCATTCGTTGACGTCTTCCATGTAAGTCGTCCATGTTGGTCTTGCCTCACTAAAAGGACAATGGCGTGCACAGACTTTCCACTTCAAAACACGTCACACATTCAACGCACTTCCGTCTTAAGTTAAATGAGGAAATCCGACATGTATGATAGCAAATTTCCATGTACCAAGCCAATAGAACTTTGATGAACAAGAAATATCTTACAATGAATGGTAATTTAAAGTTAACTGCTTTTGAATGCTTCGCATGAAAAAGTAGTGAAGAGAAAATAACAAAGCCGAAATAAAATATGCAGCCAAGAAAAAAACATTTTATGATCGTAGTAAACTTTTGTATAACGATATACAGACAAATAATACCTTTTCTTCTTTAAAATGTCGTAAAAATGCAACGAATCGAGGAGAAATTCTATACAGACAATCATGGCCAAAAAGCCTAGGACAGTTCGTAAAAAACTCTACGCATACGAAGTTCCCCCCCTTCCCCCCTTCAATGTTGCCATTTTATTGCTCTTTTTTGTCGTTATATCACACCAACTATAAACTGAAACAACATTGATGGAGGGGGGAGGGGAGGGATTGTTAGGTAAGGATTCAAGGCGATATATTATAGTTCTTCTTGTGTGAGGCTACAAGACTCCTCGTTTGCACTGCTGTCCCAATTGTTTATGGCCATGATTGTAGGTTTAGATAAGGTTGTGGATGCGAAATCGCCCGAGTTGAAAGATCCAACTCTTTATAGGGTGATAGTTGGAAGTTTGATATATGTGATGACAGGTACGAGGCCTGATTTGTGTTACGTAGTTACGAAGCTTTCCCAAAACATGCCGAAACCCACTGAAGCAAATCTTAATGCTGCAAAACATGTTCTAAGATATTTGTAAGGCACAGTTGAGCAGAGCTTGAGATTTAGGAAGTCTGATACCACTCTAAAACTTATTGGGTTTTGTGACTCAGATTGGGGAGGTGATGTTTGTGATAGGCGTAGCATATTTGGCTACAGTTTTCTGTTGTTGGATGAGGGTCCTTTAGTTCCGTGGAGAAGTCGAAAACAGCCAACTGTTGCACTGTCAACATGTGAGGCAGAGTATATGGCACTGACAGATGCAGTGCAGGAGGCAAAATTTTTGAAACAGCTGTGTGTTGACCTAAAAATTGTTCAAGCAGGATATAGTGTTCTGTTAAATGGTGACAACCAAGGTGCAATCAATTTAGCTAAGAACCCTATGTATCATAAAAGATCAAAACATATCGATGTGAAGTATCATTTCATTCGAAGTGAAGTTCAAGTAGGTAGTATAGAATTAGCATATATTTCAACGAATGAAAATGTTGCAGATATCTTCACAAAGCCAGTTAGTAAAGTCAAGTTAGATAAGTTTAGACCATTTATTTCAGGGAAGTATCATTCAGCATAAGAGCAAGTTGGGGTGTTAAGTTATGCTCATAATACTTCATATAATAATGACGTAATTAGTTTTGATTATTTAGTTTAGTTAACCAATGATATGATTAGGACAATACATCTCCTGTTATACCATATATAGCATAATTAATGATTATTCTGACCAATCGTAATTCAGCACTTTGTAACATAAACGCACTTGATGTAAAATAAAACTCAGTTCTTGTATGCTTCCACAGCGTGTGTGTCCGACGTAGTTTATAATAATATATTGAAACAACGGCGACTACAACAAACTCAACAGTAACCCTTCATATTACAACGTGAATACCCAGGTATCTCTACTATCTAAATGAGAGAGCCCGGCCGGCGGGGGTGGTGGGCCGTCCCTGGGGCTCTCCTTCAACGTGCTGTATGGGCTGGAGCGTTTTTTGCGTTGAGATACCCCATCAGAACTTGCGTTGGGAGCCCTCCAGAGGGCTGGGACGGCCTCATATAAATGTGTGCTAGAATCCCCATTTTGTATACTACTTCAAACCTATAATATACTACACGTGTAAAAATCTCACAAGTTGTTACAGCATTGTTGCCTGAACAATGCTGTAACAACGTTGTTATCATGTGTGAACAACACTGATGAATTAGCAACATTGTTCATCATTGTTTCAACAAGTTGTTACTGCTTGATGAAACAACAACCATTGTCCACGCATGTTGTAACAACCGAAGCATGTGTTGATACATCAACCATGTTCAACATTGTTGTAACATTGTTGTTCATCGTTGTTATTTCGTCATGCTGTTACAACATGTTGTATCATGTGCGAACGACGCTGTTGGCTATAAAAAGTGTACTGTTTGAATAACTTGCTCATGACTGTTGATTTATCCGTGAACAAGTTGTTCGAAATATAAGTGAACAACTTGTTGACAACTTGTTAACGGGGTGCAGCACAACATTGTTCACGCCTGTTAACAACCGTGAACAACTTGTGCGTTTTTACATGTGTAGTAAGCACTTCCTGTATTTGGCTCAATGGGCATTGACAACAGCTCAAAACGTGGTTGCATGCCATGTAAGAAGACAATGAATGCATTATGAACTCGTCAACAACCTCGATTTGAAGCCATTGGCATTAAACAATTTCAGGAAATGTTTATTACTCATATAAACAATTAGAATGCTCTACTATTATGTGCAAAATTAATTATGAATGTTCGTCACTGCAATAGTAAGAATATTTGCAAGAGGTGAAACATAGAATATTCCATTCAATGAGGGGTCAGAATAGTTCAATGTTACCTTTTATCTCTCACTGAATAAAAATATTTGTACCATTGCACAAGTGAAAACAATCATTATTACAGGTTTTATATAACACCGATATAGAGCCTTGTCTGTCTGTCTGAATGTCTTTTTTACCACAGAATTTGGAAGGTTAAATGTGGCACATCATGTACTTTTGTGCCATTCACTGCCACTAGTACAGTATAACATGGTGAATGGAACAAAATTGAAGGATGAATGACATGGGCTAGGTAAAGAAACTTACAGCTATCAGTATTCTGGGGCACAGAGGTTTCCAAATACCTATTTTACTCCAACACAATTTTACCAAACATACCCAGGACTTCCTGGTGGTAAGAAGCTCAATATACCTTGAGTTGACTGATGGTCTTACAGAGTAATAATTATCAAGCAGTAAAGCTGCAACTTCTTTGTTTGTCTTCGCGTCGATCTGCTGTTTCAATTGCCGCCATCTATTGAATTGCTCGTACAGATGAATTTTAGTTGCATCTCTTTCTGCCAAAAACTTTTTCTCTTCTCACTTTCTTATCCTCGTCTCTTGGATATGAAACTTCTCCTGGATCAACAGAACTTTCACTCGCCTGACTCGTGCTTGCCTTCATCTTGTTGATGTTCAGAAGTAAAATAATTATATAAATAGCGAAGAGGAAACCTGTGGTGAGGACACACAGAATGGAATGTCGCGCACGTGCAGAACGGACTGGAGGGCACCTTTAATATCGTAGCTAACGATACTTTGGTAAATATGTTAGATATAACACAGCTAAACATGTTAGCAGCCAAAGTTATTAGGATAAACGCTAAATACTGGGGGGAAAAGATAGAGATATCAAAACTTTTGATGCTCTTGTCGTCAAGCGGCAGTTTCACAACACGTCTGCATGTTAACATCGTTATAGCTGTATAGCTGAAATATAACCATACTTTTACATAACTCATTACGGTCCGATAGATAGAGATAATCAAAACTTTTGGTGCTCTTGTCGTCAAGCGGCAGTTTGACAACACGTCTGCATGTTAACACCGTTATAGCTGTATAGCTGTTATATAACCATACTAGTACTTAATAGTTTAAAAACCGTACTTGGTGTAGTTGGACTTAAATTAAACGTTGAGGAAACAGAGACGGAGATGGAGACGGAGACGGAGACGGAGACGGACAGACAGACAGACAGACAGACAGACAGACAGACAGACAGACAGACAGACAGACAGACAGACAGACAGACAGACAGACAGACAGACAGACAGACAGACAGACAGACAGACAGACAGACAGACAGACAGACAGACAGAGAGAGAGAGAGAGAGAGAGAGAGAGAGAGAGAGAAATATTTATTTGCATTCGGAGTTTCTTCAGTTTTTTACAAAACTGCTTTCCAAGAAAGCCGAAGATATTTAAAAAGTTTTTAAAAAGTTAATTTGAGGAAGCAAGTGATGAGAGAGATTTCTTAAAATTATTAAGACTAATTTCACATCTCATTTGACTTGGTAATTCGTTCCAGATTTGTACGCCTCTATAAATAAACGTCTTTTTCAAATACTCAGTGAGTGGTTTTGGTAAGACGAGTGACATTTCTTTATTTCGTAATGCATAAGTATTATCTAAGGTATAGATTTTAAAATGGTCTCGTAGGTAAGAGGGTGCCATATTATTTAATACCTTATACATCATTATTGTCATGTGTTCAGCACGTGAATGGCATAGCCTTTTCCAGTGCAATTGATCTATTAGTTCACTAGATCTGACCTCATAGCCCTGGCTTGTAATTACTCGTGCTGCCCGATTTTGCAACTTTTGTAATCTAGTAGCAGTTGTAATTGGCATGTTGTCCCATACTACATCGCAATAGTCAAATAATGGTTGAATTAACGACTTATATATTGTTTGCGATGTTTCCAGTGGAACAAACTGTTTTACTTGGCGAAGGCCAGAGATAGCAGCACATATTTTTTTAGAAAGATGATCAATATGATCTATCCATGATAACCTTTCGTCTATATATACTCCTAACGATTTGGTAACCCTAACTCGGTTTATAGGTTTTCCATCCAAAAATAAATAAGGAATATTTCTAATTTTGGCAAGACTATGGTCAGATCCAATAAACATGTGCTCGGTTTTTGTGGCATTAATATTAAGCTTGTTTGCCTTCAACCATTCATTAACATTTTTTAGATCTTGGTTGGCAAGATAAGCTATTTCTTGTAGTGATGCTCCGGTTGTTGTGATATTTGTATCATCAGCATACATTCGAACAGTGGAATGTTGCATACAACGCGGTAGATCATTAATATATACAAGAAACATTAATGGACCAAGGATAGAGCCTTGTGGAACGCCACACTTAATTACGCGACTGCTTGATAGACAACCATTAACTTTACATATTTGAAAACGATTGCACAGATATGATTTAAACCAAGTCAAAGACTGTGGACTTATTCCATAATACCATAATTTATCAAGCAGAATATCATAGTTTACGGTATCAAATGCTTTGGCTAAGTCTAAAAATACTACCGAGTTAAGACGTCCTTGGTCCATATTTTTAAGCCATTCAGTTGTCGCATCTAGGAGAGCCACACTCGTGGAATGAAGTGGCCTAAAGCCCGATTGACAACTGGAGAGTAAGTTATTCTCGTTTAAGTATGTGTGCAGTTGGTCGTAAATAATGCGTTCAAAAATTTTTGATATGCAACTTAAAACAGAAATTGGTCTATAATTATTTACATTTTCTTTGGTTTCATTTTTATAAATTGGTGTGACCCTTGCTAATTTCCAATCATCAGGAAACACACTAGTATGTATAGAATAATTAAATAAATTACAGAGTGATCCTGAAATGATATATGCAGCTTCTTTTAATAATTTACCAGGAATTTTATCGGGGCCAGCTCCTTTATTTACTGGTACTAAGGTTAATAGTTTAAAAATCGTACTCGGTGTCGTTGGACTTAGATTAAACGTTGATGAAACTGGTTGTAAATAATCCTGGTAAGATTTTTCTGCTGGTGTTTGTGTTTCTGATAGTTTTTTACCAATTTCTAAAAAGTGCTTATTAAAAATTTCAGATATTTCCGCTGGATTAGAAATAGTCTTAGTTTCATATTTTAGGCAGGAAATGGTGTCGGATTTTGATTTTCGAGACATCAATTCATTTATCGAGTTCCAAGTTTCTTTTGAGTTTCCCGAAATCGTTTTGAAAAGATGTTGATAATAATTGGTTTTAATTTTCTTTATCTTAGCATTACAATCATTTCTTGCTTTTTTATAACTTCTCCAGTCTTTATTGTTATTTGTTTTAACAGCTAAATGTTTTAGTTTGTCCCGTTCTATTAAGAGTTTCTTAATGTCAGGAGTCATCCAAGGACTCTTTTTGTTTCTTATCCGTTTAGTTTTGTACGGGGCATGTTTATCAACTACTGATAAAAACATTCCTTTCCATAAATCCCATCGGTCGTTAATATCTTCTATTTCATCAATATTTTCCCATGGAATATTACGTAAGTCGTTTCTAAAGAGATTAGCATTAAATTTCTTAAAGTTTCGAATGTTAATACGTTTGTGTGAAGTCTTATTCGGAATAGATATCTTTCTTATTGTGTATATCAGACTATGGTCACTTATACCCAAGTGTAACACTCCCGATGCAACAACTCTATTTGGACGGTTGGTATAAATAACATCAATCAAAGTCTTAGTATTTTGGGTACACCGAGTTGGCTCGTTAATAAGTTGTTCTAGTTGGTATACCTCGGAGAATGATTTTAAGAGTGAAGTTGCACGGTAATTTCGCGTGCAAAGTAAATCACAATTTAAGTCTCCTAATAGAAAGATTTCCATATCTTTTAGATCTAATGTTTTTATAGTGTTTGATATTTTCTCAAAGAAAATGTCCGGATTAAGGCACGGTGGTCGATATGCCGAAATCACAATAAACGGTTTACTATTTGGTTTTAGAATTTCAATTACAATAGCTTCAGTCTCATTTGGCATTAAATCAGTTCACACCCGGTAATTAATGTGATTTTTTAGGTAAACACAAACGCCTCCACCGTTTCGATTACGGTCATTTCTGATTATATCATAGTTTTCAAGTTTTACTTGATTATCGGCAATAGTACTATCTAGCCTCGTTTCATTAAGGGCGATAAAATCAACATTTTCATTGTGCAACCATGCTCTAATTTCATCTATGTGTAGTAACAGGCTTGCAATATTTAATGAGACCATTTTAAAACCTCTTACCTCTGGAATTTTTAGGCTAATTTTTGTCTCACCACTGCTTCCGTAAGTTGGTCAATGCTGATTAGTTAAGTAATTTTTAAAGTTTTTTGCTAAATTAATTGTTCCACGAACGTTCATATGCAGTTTTCTCTTGTTAAGACAGCTTGGATCAATATTGTTATGAGCAATAACTTTCCAGTCTCTTGTTTTAGCAAACGATCGTAAAATCTTGTTTACGTCGATACGCTTTTGTTCAAGCTCATTCGAATCTTGTCGAGTCGTTAGCTCTGATATTGCTATCTTCGTTCCAGGAGATGTATGCTGAATTTCTTCACAGGTTTTTACAATTTCTTCAGCAACCGAGCGCGAATCATCAGACCTCAAGTTGTTGCTGCCGATATGTAAAATTAAATTATCAGGCGGCGATCTTAGGGTTGGCTTTATGTAGTCTTTCATGTCTTCAATTTTTGAACCAGGGAATGCTCTGATTGTTATACGATTTGCCTTATCAGACATTTTCCACCCAGATAACTTGGATATTATTGAATCCCCAATAATAACCGTGGTCTTGCGCTCGTTCTTTTGCTCTTTAGATTGATCTGCGGCTTCGCCAGAACTTGTCGTAGGTGAATTCTGGTCGTCATTATTCTTGCGGTTTGGTTTCTTTTAATGTTTTTTCTTCTCCTTCGTTTCTTTCAGGGTCTCTTGAGACTTTCGTTTATCTGATCCAGACGCCAAGGACTTCTCGTTGACATTGTGATTCAGATTTTCAGTGTCTTGACTCATTAATTTCATGGCAGTAATTAAACTTGCTTTTTCTTCTTCAAGACGATTTATAAAAACTTCTTGGTTTTTCAGTCGAGTTTTTAGGATTTTAATCTCTTGTCGACATTGTTGTAGTTCAAGAATTGGTGGTTGTTCGACGACGACAAGACAGACAGACAGACAGACAGACAGACAGACAGACAGACAGACGGACGAACGGACAGACAGACAGACGGACGGACGGACGGACGGACGGACGGACGGACAGACAGACAGACAGACAGACAGACAGACAGACAGACAGACAGACAGACAGACAGACAGACAGACAGACAGAGAAATTTTATTTATTTGCATTCGGAGTTTCTTCAGTTTTTTACAAAACTGCTTTCCAAGAAAGCCGACGATATTTAAAAAGTTTTTAAAAAGTTAATTTGAGGAAGCAAGTGATGAGACAGATTTCTTAAAATTATTAAGACTAATTTCACATCTCATTTGACTTGGTAATTCGTTCCAGATTTGTACGCCTCTATAAATAAACGTCTTTTTCAAATACTCAGTGAGTGGTTTTGGTAAGACGAGTGACATTTCTTTATTTCGTAATGCATAAGTATTATCTAAGGTATAGATTTTAAAATGGTCTCGTAGGTAAGAGGGTGCCATATTATTTAATACCTTATACATCATTATTGTCATGTGTTCAGCACGTGAATGGCATAGCCTTTTCCAGTGCAATTGATCTATTAGTTCACTAGATCTGACCTCATAGCCCTGGCTTGTAATTACTCGTGCTGCCCGATTTTGCAACTTTTGTAATCTAGTAGCAGTTGTAATTGGCATGTTGTCCCATACTACATCGCAATAGTCAAATAATGGTTGAATTAACGACTTATATATTGTTTGCGATGTTTCCAGCGGAACAAACTGTTTTACTTGGCGAAGGCCAGAGATAGCAGCACATATTTTTTTAGAAAGATGATCAATATGATCTATCCATGATAACCTTTCATCTATATATACTCCTAACGATTTGGTAACCCTAACTCGGTTTATAGGTTTTCCATCCAAAAATAAATAAGGAATATTTCTAATTTTGGCAAGACTATGGTCAGATCCAATAAACATGTGCTCTGTTTTTGTGGCATTAATATTAAGCTTGTTTGCCTTCAACCATTCATTAACATTTTTTAGATCTTGGTTGGCAAGATAAGCTATTTCTTGTAGTGATGCTCCGGTTGTTGTGATATTTGTATCATCAGCATACATTCGAACAGTGGAATGTTGCATACAACGCGGTAAATCATTAATATATACAAGAAACATTAATGGACCAAGGATAGAGCCTTGTGGAACGCCACACTTAATTACGCGACTGCTTGATAGACAACCATTAACTTTACATATTTGAAAACGATTGCACAGATATGATTTAAACCAAGTCAAAGACTGTGGACTTATTCCATAATACCGTAATTTATCAAGCAGAATATCATGGTTTACGGTATCAAATGCTTTGGCTAAGTCTAAAAATACTACCGAGTTAAGACGTCCTTGGTCCATATTTTTAAGCCATTCAGTTGTCACACACAAAAAAAAAACCCAAAAACATCTAGAGCAAGAGAAAAGCAGCCTGGTCACTGCCCTGAAACTGCAACAACACGAATATCAACAAAGTTCGAATAAATTCAATCATATTGACAACTGGCAAGTCATACCAACGACTGGGCGAGAACGACAAGAAAAAGACCAAGAAAAAGAAAATGAGAATGAAACATCAGACATCTACGAAGTTAAGACAATCAACAGGTATGAAATTTTAAGCGATGACCAAGACGGCGAAAAACAAACCGATAAACAAACTGATAACCCGCAGATCGATGGCGATGAAGGAAATATCCATATGGAAAGCATGACCGAGCGTCAAAACGAACAACGTCAACCTCCCAAGAGTAATAAACAGCAATCGGGTAATGGCATTGAGAATACACCACAAAGTGAACAACCCCAAACTCCGGGATCTGGCATTGTGATAATAGGTAATTCAATTATTAAGAGTATTCAACCTAGAAAACTGACAAAAAAGAAAGTACACAAACAAACGTTTCCAGGGAAAACTGCAGATGAAATCGAAAAAGAAATCAACACCATGAATCTCCAATCAAATCCGTCACATGTTATTATTCATGCCGGGACTAATAACCTCCCATTGGATTCCGCTAAACAATGTCACAGAAAATCGAAAACCTCGCTGTCAATATAAAGGCAAAGTTTCCCAATTCAAAAATTGGCTTATCAGGACTCACAATGAGACATGACTTTGAATCAACGCAGAAAATTCAAGAGGTTAACAGCGAACGTAGACACATCTGTACTAAGCATGGCGTCTCCTTTATCAACAACTCTACCATAGACAATACATGTTTAAACGGGAGTAAACTTCACCTTAATGCAAGGGCTCGGCCATCTTAGCTGTACACTTCATCAAGTTTCTCAAGGGAGACAGAACAGCATCGTCACAGCGAAAGCAGGGAAACGAGGATTTTCAGATGTCAACAATTCACAAACTTGGAGAACTTCTGAAGGTAATTGTTCAATCAGACAGGAACACCCGGAGAGGGAAAACTCGTTAGATACAAGGTATGATGCAGCATCAGGTATTTATGATCATTCGCTACATGCCATCGCTAAATTAAAAGGCTTCAAAATAGCTAGTTTAAATGTCAATAGTTTGTTGAAACATTTAGATGAAATTCGAGCTCTTCTAGCCAAATCTCCTGTTGATATTATTGCAATCAATGAATCTAAAATTTCCGATTTAATCCCCGACAATGAAATCAATATACCAGGATATAACTTGGTTCGGAAATACCGAAATAGATCCGGGGGTGGTGTGGTTTTATATATTCGAGATTCTGTTTCATTTTCTGAGAGGAAAGATCTTGTTCCAGATGACCTCGAAATGTCATGTGTTGAAGTCAGTAGGTCATACAATAAGTCATTCCTAATAAGTACATGGTATAGGCCACCAAATTCAGGTATTGACATTTTTGATAAATACGATTTATTCTTAAGTAAATGTGACTCGGAAAATAAAGAGCCATCGTTGGGGATTTGAACTGCGATGTCGCTAAGGCATCGCCAGATCTCCATACAAGGAGACTACAATTTTTATGTTCGCTTTACCAGTGTGATCAGTTGATTAATGAACCAACGAGGGTGACAGAGACATCGGCTACCCTAATCGATTTAATTCTTACCAATAGACCAGAAAACATATCCAATTCTGGTGTTATCCACCTTGGGATATCTTACCATAGCATGATTTTTGCAGTAAAAAAAAATCACTTTGCCAAAATCTAAACAGAGACTTAGAAAAGTCCGAGATTTTAAAAACTTCGTCGAAAATGATTTTATTGAAGATATATCGCAGGTCCCATGGGATACAGTACATCAATTCGATAACCCTAATGTATGCTGGCGAGTGTGGAAATCCCTTTTCCTTGAGATACTTGATAGACATGCGCCTCTTCGGCACAAGAGGACAAGAAGGGATCCAGTCCCCTGTATTACACCGAAAATCAAGCAATCTATGAGGAATAGGGATTTTCATAAAAAGCAAGCAATAAAATATGCTTCCCCGATACACTGGGAAATATATAAGACTGAACGTAATAGAGTTAATGTTGAAATACGTAGTGCCAAATCCAAATTCTTTCGAGAAAAAATCAAAGATTGCTCACACTCTAAAGATGTAAAAAAGAAATTGGTCCTTGATAAATACTCTGTTGAGTGGAAATAGTAAATCGACCAATGTAAATGAACTTTTAATCAATAACACAGTTGTTTCGGATGATAAACATATAGCTGAAGCTTTTAATGAATATTTTATAAATATCGGGCCGAAATTAGCATCTGAAGTAAATGATTTAACCAACCAACCGTGTGACGAACCAAATACTGATGTATGCGTTGACCATTGTCCAGGCATACGTTTCAGGTTCTCTGAAATTAGCCTAATCGATGTAGTCTCAAGTTTGAAGAAACTAAAGGTGTCGAAAGCTACAGGTATGGATAACATACCTGCCAAAATTCTTAAGATGTCGGCAGATATAATCGCGTCATCGCTGACTGCTATTTTCAATTTGTCTCTTAAGACGGGCATATATATAAATGAATGGAAACAAGCCCGGATATCACCAATTTTTAAATCCGATGACAGAAGGAATTGTGAAAATTACCGGCCTATTTCGATACTGCCGATAATAAGTAAGGTTTTTGGAAAGAAGTTTTCGGCCAGATATATAAGTATCTGACCGAAAACTCGATGTTATCGAAATTTCAATCGGGATTTCGTCCAAAACACTCGACCGTGTCCGCACTCATCCAAATGTGCGATCAATGGTTGGAGAGTATGGACAATGGAATGTTAAATGGCGTTGTATTTATCGTCATCAGAAAAGCGTTTGACCCAACAAATCACACGATTCTGTTAAACAAGATAAATAATCAATTTGGAGTCGTTAATCTCGAACTAAAATGGTTTGAATCCTACCTGACAAACAGGGAACAAGTGTGCTTTGTCAATGGTCACACATCATTACCTAGAAAAATAATATGTGGAGTTCCCCATGGTTCGATACTGGGTCCATTATTGTTTTTATTATACATTAACGACATGCCAGAATGTCTGAAATCTACAACATCATGCCTTTATGCAGATGACACGCAAATATCTTCATCATCATCTAATTTTGACACACTTGTTGAAAACTTAAATGCCGACCTAAACTAGAAATACATTAATGCAAACCCCTCGTGTTCATTGTTTATTATTATTAATGCACTCTGCCTTCAATTCCAACATAATTTAAGGGTTCAGTGGTACGCCCCTGGTTACTCCAGACAAAGGAATTGCATGGCTTCACACAAAATGGCCAAAAATGGTACCCTGTTCCAAACTGAAAGAAAGGAGTAAATGACTGCCACCAGCATATAAGAACAGACCTTGCAGCAGATCAAAAGTGTGATAATTATTACACCGGTACCCTGTTCCAAATTAAAAATGAAAACCATTCCCTTTCCAGTGGCACATCCCTGTATATTCAATATATGGGAGTCCCGTACCTCCCATTGTGGCATACCAGTACAAATTATATTGTCTTTTTGCACAAAATACAATATTTTGACAACCCTGTTATATTGCTGTTTAATTGGCTTATTATACCACAGCAAGTATGTGACTAAATTAGCAACCAGAATTTTTTCAGCTTTAGATAAACAGTACCTCGAACAGTACTGTAGATAAATGCCCCACTCCCAGGCATAAAAAGTTTGCAAATTATGCCTGACATTCCAGGGAGGAATAGCTAGGCATTATAAATTACACAATTGTACACAATTGATGAATTTACAATAAATCATAATGCATACATCCAGAAATATAGACTATACAAAACAATGTGCAGTACAGTGAATGTATGAAAATGTCAAATACATGATTGTACAGTACATGTATGCCACCAACAATTCCTACACAGAGATATATTGTTTAAATACGTTTTCTTTTGTTACTATAATAAATAAATGTTTTAAAAAATATCTCTGTACCTTCGTACCGTCTCTCCTCAGTCACGAATTCAAGTTTTACTCTTCGCTGTCTCTCTTTACTCTTGTGCTATTCTTTTTGCTGTGTTTTCTGGCATAATTTCTAGCCTCTCTCTTCGCTGTTCCTCTCTCCGCTGATGTAGTTCTAGACACCGTGTTTAGCCTTGATATTGCGAGTCGCTCTTTTCGTTTTTTCGACTATAAACTCTGATGTAATTTTAGACGCTGTTTTGTTTTCCTCAAGTCGCTTATACTGTAGTTCTCCTTGTATCTGATCTTGCTCTGGCCTAGTGCTGTTCGGCCTGTTCCCTTCGTTCGTTCGCTTGTTTCTTTCTCTTGTCTTTCCCTTGAATACGTCTCAACATTTCTAGCTAGCCTATAAACATTTTTTCTTCTCACTCAAACTCGAACGAAAATTATGTTTTGACGTAAAAAACTACACTGAAACACGTGTACCCTTTTAACCATCACCCCACGGATCCCCAACATGGTCTCCGTTGATCATTACATATAAATAAATAAACTAGAAATACATTAATGCAAACCCCTCGTGTTCATTGTTTATTATTATTAATGCACTCTGCCTTCAATCCCAGGGGCATACCACTGAACCCTTAAATTATGTTGGTTACTCCAGACAAAGAAATTGGCTTCACACAAAATGGCTAAAAGTGGTACCCTGTTCCAAACTGAAAGAAAGGACTAAATTAGCAACCAGAATTTTTTCAGCTTTAGATAAACAGTACCTCGAACAGTACTGTAGATAAATGCCCCACTCCCAGGCATAAAAAGTTTGCAAATTATGCCTGACATTCCAGGGAGGAATAGCTAGGCATTACTCCAATTGATGAATTTATAATAAATCATAATGCATACATCTAGAAATATAAAGACTATATATACAAAACAATGTGCAGTACAGTGAATGTATGAAAATGTCAAATACATGAATGTCAAATACAGTACAGTGAATGTATGAAAATGCCAACATGGGTACAATCCCCGAGCGGACTTTCCGCCCACTCCGTCGAGATTAGTACCCTTGCGTCGCGAGGCCCGCTTCGCGAACCACACGAACACGAGGGGACAATATCCGAACTTGGCTTGCCAAGAATAAGCTACAACATCACCCAACCAAATCGAAACTGATGTTTATTGGGTCGCCATATAATCTTAATAATAAGGATGGCGATAGTCGTGTCTTGTTGAATAACGAACCAGTCTCTCGAACTACCTCTCATAACTGTTTCGGGGTAGAAATCGACGAAAAACTGAGCTGGGAAAAACATATTGAGACTATATGCAAAAAGGCAGGTGCTGGTATTGGGGCTATTAGACGGGTTAAACCTTATGTCCCTGCCAACACATTAGAAACCATATACAAAGCACTAGTGCAACCTTACTTTGATTACTGTTCCCCTTTATGGGATAACTGTGGTAAATTGCTCCAAGATAAATTACAAAAATTTCAATCTCGCGCGGCAAGAGTAATTACGGGAGCCACTTATGACGCTAGGTCAGCCGATGTTCTCGACACGCTATCATGGCGTGTATCACGCTACGCACGTACGCACGCACGCACGCACACACGCACACACACACGCCCACACGCACACACGCACACACGCACACACGCACACACGCACACACGCACACACGCACACACGCACACACGCACACACGCACACACGCACACACGCACACACGCACGCACGCACGCACGCACGCACGCACGCACACACGCACACACGCACACACGCACACACGCACACACGCACACACGCACACACGCACACACGCACACACGCACACACGCACACACGCACACACGCACACACGCACACACGCACACACGCACACACGCACACACGCACACACGCACACACGCACACACGCACACACGCACACACGCACACACGCACACACGCACACACGCACACACGCACACACACACAGACACACGCACACACGCACACACACACACACGCACACACACACATACACACGCACACACACACACGCACACACATACACAGACACAGAGACACAGAGACACACGGGCACGGGCACGGACACGGGCACCGCTACGGACACGGACACGGACACGGACACGGACACGGACACGGACACGGACACGGACACGGACACGGACACGGACACGGACACGGACACGGACACGGACACGGACACGGACACGGACACGGACACGGACACGGACACGGACACGGACACGGACACGGACACGGACACGGACACGGACACGGACACGGACACGGACACGGACACGGACACGGACACGGACACGGACACGGACACGGACACGGACACGGACACGGACACGGACACGGACACGGACACGGACACGGACACGGACACGGACACGGACACGGACACGGACACGGACACGGACACGGACACGGACACGGACACGGACACGGACACGGACACGGACACGGACACGGACACGGACACAGACACAGACACAGACACAGACACTGAGAGAAAAAGAGAGAGAGAAAAATTTATTTAACTTCGGAATCACAATCAATTTACAATAAATTGCTTTTCATGTGAGCCGGAACAAGGTGAGTTATTAATACATACAACTAGAAATACATGAATGCAACAACCCCTCGTCCGCTTTTATTAAATGCTTTTTTGAAACACCCCCACCCACCCACCCTGATTAAAATAAGCACTGATGTACAGGAGTGGTGATTTTCCCCGGGTGTAGAGAGAGGCTGAGCCTGCAATACTACTAAATCCTATATTTCAGAAGGCATCGTGCTAATATTGAATATTCAAATTAATCTGGTGGGATATATGGTAAACATGGCAGCAAGCGAAACAGTGATTGCTTCCACGAGCAACGCCATGGCAGAAAATGAAATGAAATTTCTTAACAGCAACTTCAATGATATTTGATTTGCAGGCTGTTATTGTTTCGCGACATTCGAGGGTAACGGAGAAAGCCTGAATGACTGTCTAGACAGATTTCTTTCTCTGAGTTCTACTTCATTTAATCGAGCTGAGAAGCACATTAAGGACAAGATGTACAGCTAAACTGAATATATAAAAACAAACAGATATAAAATAATCCTCAAGATAATTCTATAATTTATGGATAAGATGACTGAACTGATTTAACATATCAAGCAAAACTTAGATTTCATTATTAAATTCTGGTTGTACAAAATATGTTTTTTGGAGGTTTCAAAAGGGGTTATTTTAACAAGCTTTAAATGGCTTCCCTATACACATAGCATGTTTTGCAAAGGCAGAATTAAAAGTCAACAGCTCAAAAATTACATTTAAAATAGAGTCCGAGATAAAAACAATTTGGTAGAATCAGATTCCAGAAAAAAATATTAAACAGACAACGTTTCAGTCGAAAATTTGGAAATACAGCCAAAAAAATCGCCATTTAATAATAAAAGGTGCAATGCAATTGCCAATGCAAAACATCACGTCTACATTTAAGCTTTATATATGGTTTGGACGAGCAAAGGGAAAGCACGAAAACGTGAAGCTGTATATTGTTTAGGTTAATAAGCGAAAACATGAAAACAACAAAAATCCTACCGTTAACTTTAAAATGATTTGACATTTTGACCAGGGAGTTATAGTTACTACAAACACTGCAGTTCATATCGAGTTTTTGCTTACCATACGGCGTTTGGTTTCTTCAAGTTCTCTGGTTTCTCTTCAAGATATATTAAACGGGTTGTTTGTATCCTTCTTTTCTTCGTGCTCCATTTCGTTTCGTTTAAATAAGCGAAATTAGCAAAACTATTTGCTTGAGAGTTTGTACTTCAGTCTTCTTCGTCGCTAGTCACCAGTGCCCAACAATTCTTACCGCGTGACACCGTACCAAACATATATATATATAAATAAACTATTTCACAGATTTCGTCTCCCTCGCTTTTTTTACACGCGTGTAAAATGGACTCCACGCGTGTCGATATTAGCACCCTCATCGGGCTCCGGAACTTCGGCCCTCCGCTCGGCTCGGGGATAACAATAAAAATATATTATTTACAATTTAACTAATCAGATTGAGTAAGACTGTGTAACGACACTTTTCTTTTGAACGAAGTTAGCGAATTTTCTAATTTTATTTCGTTGGGTAACTCATTCCATAGCTTTCCTCCAGAAAATTTGAAACTCTTTTTGAGGTATTCGGTTTTGGGTTTTGGCAGTAGAACATTTGTATCTCTACTTCTTAGAGAGTAGTTTAATTGTACTTGGATGTGTTTGAAATAAATCTCTAAGATAAGAGGGTGCAGTATCATTCAAAACCTTATACATCATTATAGCTTTATTTTTTGAGCGTCTATTGGCAAGAGTTACCCAACCAAGTTCTTCAAGTTTCCCTTGACCCATGTTTACAAACCATTCCGTTGTTGCATCTAACATTTCAGTATATTATAAATGATATTGGGCATTTCACTCGATTACACAGCATGTTCTAAGGATTTAGGGTGAAGGAAAATTCGAGTGTAGAATATATACATTTTAAGACCAAACCGGGAGCAGTTGCGAAAAATGCAACTAAACAGGCCCTCCGGCAGGAATTGAACCCACGACCTTGCGATTCTAGTGCAATGCTCTGACCACTGAGCCACGGAGGCCGTTGCCGAGAGCTCGATCGCGAGTTCTGTATATATAATAAGGTGGTAATGCCAGGAGAGAATTGGGTATATTATAAATGATATTGGGCATTTCACTCGATTACACAGCAGAACTCGCGATCGAGCTCTCGGCAACGGCCTCCGTGGCTCAGTGGTCAGAGCATTGCACTAGAATCGCAAGGTCGTGGGTTCAATTCCTGCCGGAGGGCCTGTGTAGTTGCATTTTTCGCAACTGCTCCCGGTTTGGTCTTAAAATGTATATATTCTACACTCGAATTTTCCTTCACCCTAAATCCTTAGAACATGCTGTGTAATCGAGTGAAATGCCCAATATCATTTATAATATACCCAATTCTCTCCTGGCATTACCACCTTATTATATATACAGAACTCGCGATCGAGCTCTCGGCAACGGCCTCCGTGGCTCAGTGGTCAGAGCATTGCACTAGAATCGCAAGGTCGTGGGTTCAATTCCTGCCGGAGGGCCTGTGTAGTTGCATTTTTCGCAACTGCTCCCGGTTTGGTCTTAAAATGTATATATTCTACACCCGAATTTTCCTTCACCCTAAATCCTTATAACATTTCAGTAGTCGTGGACAATAAATTGTTAGCAGAAAAATACTCGTGTAACTAATTGTGTATAAGCCTTTCAAATACTTTGCAATTGGTGAAAGTACAAAAATTGGCCTGTAGTTGTTTAGATCGTCTTTTTCATCGCTTTGTAAATTGGAGTTACACGGGCAGCTTTCGGGCTGACGGAAATATTCCGGTTTCAATTGACTTATTGAAAATTATACAAATTGATTCGGCAATTACTGGTGCGGCTACTTTAACTAGACGGCAGGGGATTTTGTCAAGTCTAGCAGCTTTGTTGATGGATAAATTTTCTAGATGATATAATACATCAGAGATGCTTATTGAATTCAGCTTAAAAACACTACTTGCTGCATTAATATACTCATCATATCTTCTAGTTGACTCTCCGAGTTTGGAAGCCAAATTTGGCCCAACCTCAGTAAAGTGTTTGTTAAAAGCCTCAGAAATTTCCACTGGGTCCGCCAAGGTGCCACTTTCTGTTTTAATAGATTGAATTTTGTTGTCAGTTTTTCTTTCACGCGACATAATATCATTTATTGTATGGCATAATTCACGCGGGTTGCCGGAGTTTGCTTTTAAATGTTCCTTAAATTAACTAGCTTTGGTTTTTCTGATTCCGCTGTTGGTAAAATTTTTTACATTCTTATAATTTGCCCAGTTAACAGGATCATTAGATGTACCGGCTTTAGCTTTAAGTTTATCACGTTCAATCATGAGTTGTTTAATATTTGCATTTATCCATGGTGACTTCTTATTACGAATTATTTTTGTTTTAATCGGCGCGTGTTTATCCACAACTGACAAAAACATGTCTTTCTATTCAACCCACATCTCATTAGGGTTTTCAAAATTCATAATCCTAAGCCAAGGTGTGCGAGTTAAGTGAAGTATAAAATCTTCAGTATTAAATTTCTTAAAGTTTCTGACTTGTTTATTTAACTATGTGTGTGGATTTAGTTACAACAGAAATTTTCCGAATAGCGTATACCATATTATGATCACTTATACCTAATGATAGTACTCCGCTCATAGCAATTTTACTTGGATTATTAGTTAGAATAACATCGATAAGAGTTTGACTATTCGATGTTATTCTCGAGGGTTCGGAAATAAGCTGTTCAAGTTGATAAAGTTCACATATTTCCATTAAAAGACGCTTCGCTTGGTTATTATCATTGGAATTAAGATCATATATAAATCACCTGGGATATAGTAATTCTTATTCTCAGAATCGATCTTTCTTATTATCTTATCCAAGTTAGTATAAAATTCGTCTGGTTTTGTATTTGGAGGTCTATAGGCTGCTATTACAGTGAAAGGTTTACTTTTAAATTTCAAAATATCAATGCAAATAGCCTCAATGTTATCTGACAAAATCGAAGATCGATTTATGTAATTTAATGAGTTACGTAGATAGATTCCAACTCCACCACCATTACCATTTCTATCAAACCGGATAAATTCATATCCTTTAAGCCTTATTTGATTGTTAGAAATTGACTTATTAAGTCTAGTTTCATTGATGGCTAGGAGATCGAGATTTTGGTTTTCTATCCATATACGTAACTCATCAATATAAAAAATTAAACTAGTTATATTAAGTGAGGCCATCTTAAAACCTCTTATATCAGGAATAGTACTTACATTTAGAGACGTACTGAAAATACCTTTAGAAGTGTTTGAATCATTAGTGTCGTTACCAACAGTCTCATCAACATGTCACTTAGTAGAATAAACAAAGTTTTTGAAGTCTTTTGCTAAGAGAGCGGAGCCCTTTCCATTAAGATGAACTCCTCTTGTGTTGAATGAATGCTCGTCAAGTGTTGGCCATGGATGACTAATTACAGTCCAAGGTTTCGATTGACTCTGTAATCGAACTGCCTCATTCACTTGTTTTCTTTTTCCTTCAAGCTCTTTAGAGTCTCTACGTGGAGTCAACTCGGCAATCTTTCTTGATGGTCTCGCATAGCTTGATCATCTTTTCTGAAATCTCTTGGGGGCTGTTGTGGTGCAGATTGTTTGTTCCGATATGAACAACAATATTATCACGTTTTTGTTCAAGCGTACGTATAGACAGACAGACAGACAGACAGACAGACAGACAGACAGACAGACAGACAGACAGACAGACAGACAGACAGACAGACAGACAGACAGACAGACAGACAGACAGACAGACAGACAGACAGACAGACAGACAGACAGACAGACAGATTGATTGATTGATTGATTCACTTTTATTTAGATACGGTGGTTTTTACATGAAAGTCGTACATGAAGTAATTGAATAACTAACTAATTACATAAAAATTTAAAATATAATGATGCAACTATATACAATAGTACAAGAATGATAAAACATTTTGACCTTATGAGGTTGAAACGGAAGCTTTATATCCCACTGACAACTTGTTTTTAAATATTGTTCTAGATTTTGCGGTTTTTATATCCAGCGGGAGAGAATTCCAATTTTTTCCTCCCCTGTATGAAAACGACGCTTTGTAATATTCCGTTTTTGGAATGTAACTCAATGACACATTAACGGCATTCTCTCTAAGACGAGATTTGTATGGGTTATTTTCAGAATTCAATGAGAAAAGATCACTTAGATATTTTGGAACATTGCAATTAATTACATCGTACATTAAAATGCTGAGCTGCTTATCTCTTCTCAAAGCTAAGTTATTCCAATTTAGGTGTTCTAGGAGATCTGCTGATCTCACGTCATAGCCTTGAAAAGTAATTATTCGGGCAGCACGGTTTTGTAATTTCTGGATTTTGCTGGCAAGCCCTTTGTTTAAATTGCCCCACACAGCATCGCAGTAGTCGAAGACAGGCTGTATTAAAGCATTATACATCATTTTTAATATATCTAATGACACATAATCACGAGCCTATCTTAGACCACTTATGGAACGACTAACTTTGGAGCAGAGTTTATCAATGTGCTCATTCCATGAAAGATTTTCATCTAAATATACCCCTAGGTATTTTGTGTTTTCAACTCTCTTAATTTCTTTTTCACCAATGGTAATTGGAAAAGTTCTACCTAAATTAGACAATCTGGAAAGAGTTCCGAAGAACATGAATTCAGTTTTTGCAACATTTAAGCTTAGTTTATTTGCCATCAACCAGTTTCGGATATTTTCTAAATCTTCGTTTATTTTAAATTGTAACTCGGACGTTAATACTGCAGCAGCACTCAGCATGGTGTCATCAGCATACATATATGGTTTGGTATGCAGTAAACAAGAAGGGAGGTCGTTAATATATATAAGAAACAATAACGGACCTAAAATGGACCCCTGCGGCACACCACAGCTAACTGTTTGTGGCTTTGAAATGCTACCTTCGACAATGCATTGCTGCTGCCTATTTAATAAATACGATTGAAACCAACCAAGATCTGTTCCCCGAATACCGTAAAGCTCTAACTTTCTCAATAAAATTGTATGAGATACGGTATCAAATGCTTTAGCGAGATCCAAAAAAGCCACCATATTGGTCATTCCTTTGTCAATGTTTAGATACCATTCATTTGTGGCATCTAATAGAGCAGTGACGGTAGAGTGAACGGAACGAAACCCTGACTGGTATTTAGTTAATAGATTATGTTTCATTAAATAGGCATACAGCTGATCGTACACAACCCTTTCACATATTTTTGATACTGCTGATAATACAGATATTGGTCTATAATTCTGTTGGTCGGTACGATCATTTGCTTTAAATAGAGGAAATATTTTTGCTATTTTCCATTTTGTTGGGAAAATACCAGTATCAATACTTTTATTAATTATTGTAGCAAGCGAAGCGGAAATAATTGGAGCAGCTTCTTTCAAAAGTCTGCAGGAAATATTATCAAGACCGGTAGCTTTGTACGGACACAATTTTTTTAAAAGTTTAAAAACTATATCCGCTGTAGTATGCTGCAGGCTAAATGCTGTTTTAGCTGGGGTTACATACGATTCAAAGTTAGTATTTCCGTCTGATAGGCCTGACGCAAGTTTAGTACGTATTGAAATAAAATAGTTATTTAGGATCTCACAGAGATCAGAAGGCTCGGAAACTGATAAATCACCTACTTTTAGTTCATTTATAGAGCTGTTATTGGTGGATTTACGTTTAGTTAATTGATTAATAGTTTTCCAGATGGCCTTTGAATTGCCAATATTATTCTCTATTTGTGATTGGTAGTAATCAGCTTTAGCCTTCTTGATCTCATTGTTGATCCTATTTCTTCCTTTTTTTAATTTTTCCCATAAAACTGGATCTTTCGTCATCACCGCCTGCTTTTTAAGTTTATCTCGATTTATTATAAAACTTCTTAGTTCAGCTGTAAGCCACGGTGATTTTTTACTTCTGACTCTTCTAGTCCTAATGGGTGCATGTTTATTAGCCACAGATATGAACATATTATACCAATTTTCGATCATATCATCTGGTGTATCGCAGTTTTCAATAGAATTCCAATCCATTAATTTTATGTCATCCCTGAATGCATCCGCCTTAAAATTTTTAAAAGAGCGGGTAGTTACATATTTATGTGTATTCTTAGACGGGATGGCAAATTTCCGAACAGCGTACACCAGGCTGTGGTCACTAATTCCGATATGCATGACACCCGAGGATATAATTCTAGAAGGCTCATTAGTTAAAATCACATCGATAAGTGTGCTAGAAGTTGAAGTTACTCGTGTCGGTTCACTTATCAGTTGTGTTAGCTGATAAACAGTACTCAACTGTTTTAATTGTGTTAATTGAGCATCGGTAGTACTGGCCAAATAATTGCAGTTAATGTCACCAAGGAGTAAGTACTCCTTTGACTCCATATCAAGTACTCGAATTATATTTTCCAGGTTCTCAAAGAAACCCTCAGTACAAGTAGGAGGTCTATAAAGTGCAGTGACATTAAATGCTCTACTATTAGGTTTCATAATATCAACACTCAATACTTCAAATTCGTTGACAAAGTCATTTCTAAGTCTATAATTAATGTTTGAGCGCAGATAAAGGCATACCCCTCCTCCGTTTCTATTTCGATCTTTTCTCAAAATTGAGTATCCATCGATTAGAACTAAATTATCTGCTATGGTAGCATCAAGTCTGGTTTCATTTATAGCAACAATGTCAAAATATTGATCATCTAAAAGAATTCTCAATTCATCAATGTGCTTCGTCAGGCTTGCTATATTTAAACTGGCCATTTTAAAGCCCCTAATCTTAGGAAATATAGTAGACTCATTATTGCAATAAAACTCAGTTGGGGTTACAAAGCTACCGTTCATCTCTGGTCAACGAGAATTATAAAGATAACTAATAATATTTTTGGCAAGAGCAGCTGACAGACAGACAGACAGACAGACAGACAGACAGACAGACAGACAGACAGACAGACAGACAGACAGACAGACAGACAGACAGACAGACAGACAGACAGACAGACAGACAGACAGACAGACAGACAGACAGACAGACAGACAGACAGACAGACAGACAGACAGACAGACAGACAGACAGACAGACAGACAGACAGACAGACAGACAGACAGACAGACAGACAGACAGACAGACAGACAGACAGACAGACAGACAGACAGACAGACAGACAGACAGACAGACAGACAGACAGACAGACAGACAGACAGACAGATTGATTGATTGATTGATTCACTTTTATTTCAATACGGTAGTTTCATAAGTTGACACTTCTTTACATGAAAGCCGTATGACAATATATACATATATATTAAATATTTTTACAAGTTTTTTAAAATAAAAATATACAATAGATAAATATAAACAATTAAGATACACAATGACAATTTTTCAAATCAGACAATTTGTTTTTAAAAGTAGTCAGTGATTGCGGTATTTTAAAATCGTGTGGAAGAGAATTCCACATTTGCACACCTCTATACGAGAAGCTTCCCTTAAAACATTCAGTTTTGGGAGTTCGAGTTAATGCTAAATTTATTTCACTGTCCCTAAGTTTTGACCTGTAAGAAATATAATCTGAGCACTTAACAAAAAGGTCATTTAAATAACCAGGAACTTTATTATTTAGAGCTTTATAAACCATTAAGCATAAATGTTTGTCTCTTCTTTGTGATAAATTTTCCCAATTTAATTCTTCTAATATATCAGCAGATCTCGTATCATAACCTTGAAAAGTAATAATACGGGCCGCACGATTTTGAAGTTTTTGCAAACAAGATGAGGGACCTTTACAGGTTTCCCCAAACAGTATCACAATAGTCAAAATAAGGCTGAGTAAGTGCATTATCAATGGAAACAAGAGTTTGTTTTGGTACAAATTTCCGTGCTTGTTTAAGACCATTAATAGAACAACAAACTTTTTTGCTTAAATGATCTATATGTTTACTCCAGGACATATTTTCATAAAATATACCCCCAGGCATTTAGTCGATTTAACCCTTTTAATCGGTTGATTTCCTATCGTAATTGGAAAAATTCTACCTAAATTGGCCAATTTAAATGATGTAGCAATATACATGTATTCAGTTTTAGTCACATTTAAACTAAGTTATTAGCTTTGAGCCATTTGTGAATACTGTCAAGATCACACTTGACGTGAGATTGCAATTCACTAGTTGATTTAGAGGCAGCACTTAATGAGGTATCATCTGCATACATGCGTGCTTTTGTATATTGCAGACATGTAGGCAAATCATTAATAAACAATAAGAACAGTAATGGCCCCAAAATAGACCCTTGTGGAACACCACAAGTTATTTTTTGAGGTTTTGAAATATGTCCTTCTACAACACAACTTTGCTATCTATTTGACAAATATGATGCAAACCAGTCAAGAGATTTTCCACAGATGCCGTAAACATTTAGTTTTTCTAACAGAATATGATGGGAAACCGTATCAAATGCCTTAGCTAGATCCAGGAATGTTATTAAATTTATCATGTCATTATCCATATTGAGGTACCACTCATTGGTTGCATCTAGTAAAGCAGTAACTGTTGAATGAAGAGAACGGAATCCGGATTGATATTTATTTAAAATATTATTTTTAGATAGATACGTATAGAGTTGATCATATACTATTCTTTCGCATATCTTGGATAACATAGGCAAAACTGATATTGGCCTATAGTTTAACCGGTCCGTTCGATCATTAGCTTTGAACAATGGAAATACCTTAGCATATTTCCATTGAGATGGAAATATGCCAGTCTCAATAGATTTATTTATTATTACAGTTAATGAGTCAGAAATAATTGGAGCAGATACCTTAATCAGTCTGCTTGAAATATTATCAAGGCCAGTGGCCTTGTGCACCTGCAGTTTATTTAAAATTTTTAAGACTATGGTTTCAGTAGTTTTTTGTAGACAAAAGGAAGTATTAACTGGCTTAACATAATCTTTAAAATTTGTCTCACTTACGGGAATTGATGAAGCCAAATAGATCCTACTTGGATAAAATGATTATTTAATATTTCACAAAGATCTACTGGCTCTGTGAACGATTTCCCATCAATTTTTAACTCCCTAATAGACGTAGTACTTGTTTTCTTACGGTGAGTTAATTGATTTATAGTATTCCAAATAGCCTTGGGATTACCAAGACTGGATTCTATCTGGCTACGATAGAAAGTTGCTTTAGCTTCTTTAATTTCATTATTTACGGCATTTCTAACTTTTTTGAAATCACACCATAAGTCAGGAGTATTATTAATAACTGCCTTCCTTTTTAACTTATTTCTATTAATAATTAATGTTCTTATGTGGGGTGTTATCCAGGGAGACTTTTTATGTCTGACCCGTTTGGTTCTTATCGGTGCATGTTTATCGGTAACAGTGGTAAACAGATGTTGCCAAACATTCAACATTTCTTCCGGAGATTCACAGTTATTAATTGTGTTCCATGGATGGAACTCAAGTCAGCCTTGAATTTCTCCGGATTGAAATTTTTAAAATCACGTGTAGTTATGTACTTGTGTGTATTCTGCGTAGGAATTGCAATCTTCCGTATGGTATAGATCAGACTGTGATCACTAATGGCAACATGTGAAACTCCTGAAGCTACAATACGTGAACAATCATTTGTAAAAATAACATCAATAAGTGTTTTAGTTGTTGAAGTAATTCTAGTTGGTTCATCGATTAATTGATTAAGTTGATATACTTGACTTAGGAGTTTCAATTGACTTAGTTGACTATTACAGACTTCAGAAAGATAGATTATCAGATATTGTAGAGTCGAGTCTGGTCTCATTTAAACAAAGAACATCAAGACATTGTTTTGCCAATAGAATTCTTAATTCATCAATATGTAAAACCAAACTTGCAATATTTAAACTGGCCATCTTAAATCCTCTGGTAGGAAAGGAATAGATTCATTGCCAGACTTATTCGTAGACACATTCTCGACTTTACATTCATTAAAATTGTCATTGGCATCTATTCAAAATTTGTTAATATAAGTACAAAAAGTTCGAGACAACGTTGATGATCCCTGGCGGTTAAGATGCAAACCACCAACATTCAAGGATTTGTGATCAATATTACTATTGTCAATAAATGACCATCCTCTATTACTTGTAAATGTTTTAAGAATTTTATTAACTTTCGGTACCTTGTTTGATAGAGAGTCATCGTCGGTTCTTGTCAATAGGCCAGAGATCGACACCTTGGAGTTAGAATTTTGAATGATGTTATCAGCAAGGTTAATAATTCCTTCGGCCACACTTTGTGGATTACCACGCTTTAAATCATTGGTACCAATATGAAGTATTATTTCATCAGGATCTTTTCGGATTGTAGGAATCATATGACTCTCCATGTCTTCGGTGGTGCAACCAGGAAATGACTTAACATTAACTCGCAATCGTTCTTTATCTTTAGACATTTTCTACCATTGTAGACCTTTTACTGTCGAGTCCCCTAAAATTACGACAGATTTCTGATGTGAAATTTCGCTTGACTCGTCTGAATCTACTTGATATGTTTCAGGTTGGCGTTTATCTTTCTTTTGAGAAGGTCCGCTTTGTTTGCTATTTATTTTTTGTTTTGAATTTTGCTTTGTGGGACCTTGACCAGTGCGGCACTTTTCCTTTCTAGTAGAATCATGTTTGGGAGACAGACAGACAGACAGACAGACAGACAGACAGACAGACAGACAGACAGACAGACAGACAGACAGACAGACAGACAGATAGACGGACAGACGGACGCGGACGCGGACGCGGACGCGGACACGGATACGGACACGGACACGGACACGGACACGGACACGGACACGGACACGGACACGGACACGGACACGGACACGGACACGGACACGGACAGACAGACAGACAGACAGACAGACAGACAGACAGACAGACAGACAGACAGACAGACAGACAGACAGACAGACAGACAGACAGACAGACAGACAGACCGACAGACCGACAGACCGACAGACCGACAGACCGACAGACCGACAGACCGACAGACAGACAGACAGACAGACAGACAGACAGACAGACAGACAGACAGACAGACAGACAGACAGACAGACAGACAGACAGACAGACAGACAGACAGACAGACAGATTTGATTGATTGATTCACCTTTATTTAAAACACGGTAGTTTCATAAGTTACAAAACTTCTTTCCATGAAAGCCGTATGTACAAAATTTCTAATAATATTTACAATGTAGAATATAAATTTAATATAAAAGTACAATTTATCTAGTCACAATTTTTTTTTAAAATTTTAATCATATTAAGGAATAACGACAGTTTGTCTACCCGATGAGAGGTTCTTTTTAAAAACTGCCTTCGATTCCGAAGCCTTAAACTGATGAGGTAGCGAATTCCATTGTTTCGCGCCTCTGTATGAAAAAGACCCCTTGTAACATTCAGTCCTCGGAATATGATTCATTTCGACATTAAGTCCGAGGTTTCTGAGACAAGATTTATAAGAGTTATTCTCAGACGAGGTCGAAAAGAGATCGTTTAGGTACGGAGGTGCATTGTGATTAATCGCGTCGTACATTAATAAACTTAAATGCTTATCTCGTCTTACGGCAAGCTCCTCCCAATTTAATTGTTTTAGTATATCTGCAGATCGTACATCATATCCCTGAAATGTTATTATTCGGGCTGCACGATTCTGCAGTTTCTGTATTCTGGAAGCCAATCCTTTATTTAAGTTGCCCCAGACGACATCACAGTAGTCAAAGACAGGCTGTATAAGAGCTTTATATATCATATCAAGAGTACTCAGTGGTACATAATCTCGAGCCTGCCTCAGACCACTGAATGAACGACTTATTTTTTGGCAAAGTTGGTCAATATGTTCATCCCACTTAAGATTTTCATCTAGGTGAACTCCTAGATATTTTGTGCTTTTAACTCGTTTAATTTCTTTATCACCAATCTTAACAGGGTAAACTATACCCAAATTAGACAATTTAGGTCCTGTTCCAATATACATATATTCAGTTTTGGTGACATTTAAGCTAAGTTTGTTTGCCAAAAGCCAATCATTTGTATTTGTTAAATCTTGGTTTAACTTCGTCTGCAGGTCAGCAGTGGACGTAGAGGCTGCACTTAATATTGTATCGTCGGCATACATGTGTGGTTTAGTATGCTGGAGACTCCCTGGAAGATCATTTATATAGATTAAAAACAATAAAGGGCCTAGTATTGACCCCTGAGGAACTCCGCAACTAATTTGCCGTGGTTTTGATAGGCAGCCCTCTACTATGCACTGTTGTTGCCTGTTTGACAAGTATGATGTGAACCAGCCGAGAGTAGCTCCCCCCAGACCATAAAGCTCTAATTTCCTTAATAAAATAGTATGCGAAACGGTATCAAAGGCTTTGGCAAGATCAAGAAATACCACCATGTTTGTAAAGCCTTTATCAATGTTTAAATACCATTCGTTTGTAACATCTAGAAGAGCTGTCACGGTGGAATGGACGGAACGAAATCCCGACTGGTACTTCGTAAGCAGACCGTGGGCATTTAAGTAGGCATATAACTGATCGTACACTACCCTTTCGCATATCTTAGATATGGCCGGTAAAACAGAAATTGGTCTATAATTTTGTGGGTCAGTGCGAGCATTAGCCTTAAATAAAGGGAATACTTTGGCTATTTTCCACGGTGACGGAAAAACACCAGAGTCTATAGTTTTATTTATAATCAAGGCTATAGAAGCAGATATAATAGGAGCAGCTTCTTTTAGCAGTCTACAAGAGATATTATCAAGGCCAGTAGCCTTGTTTGGAGAAAGCTTTTTTAGAAACTTTAAAACTATTTCCGCTGTTGTGTGACGTAGAGTAAAAGTTGAATTAGCCGATGTCACGTAAGACTCAAAACTGTTATTCCTATTTGGTACGGCCGAAGCAAGGTTAGGACCAACGGAAATAAAGTGAGCGTTTAATAATTCACATATATCAGAGCATTCAGTAAAAGACTGGTCTCCTTTTTTGAGCTCATTTATGGATGTATTATTAGTAGCTTTGCGATGTGTTAATTCGTTAATTATCTTCCAAATTTCCTTTGGATTGCCGGCATTATTTTCTACTTGAGATTTGTAATAATTAGCCTTTGCTCTCTTTATTTCGTTGTTGATCCTATTCCTCTCTTTTTTAAATTTGTCCCAAGTTGTTGAATCATTTGTTATTATTGCCCGTCTTTTTAATTTATCGCGATCTACGATTGATCTCCTTAACTCTGCTGTGAGCCAAGGAGATTTCTTATTCCGAACTCTTCGCGATCTAATAGGAGCATGCTTGTTCGCTACATCTGTGAACATATTATGCCAAACCTCGACCATCTCGTCAGGTGTGTTGCAGCTGTTTAGGCTATCCCATGGGATTAATTTTAAGTCATCTACAAATGCGTCAGTATTAAAGTTTTTATATGCACGAGTTGTTACATATTTATGCGTGTTTTTAGATGGAATAGCAAATTTACGAACAGCGTACACTAAACTATGGTCGCTTATTCCAATATGCAACACGCCTGATTTGAGAATGCGGGAAGGCTCATTTGACAATATTACATCAATAAGAGTACTTGAGTTTGGGGTTATTCTTGTAGGTTCGCTAATTAATTGTGTCAATTGATAAATAGTGCTCAATTGCTTCAATTGTGTTAATTGGATATCACTATTAGTCGTTAGATAATTACAATTTAAGTCGCCAAGCAGAATATGTTCTTTTGATTCCATATCAAGAACGCGAACAATATTTTCAAAATTTTCAAAGAAACCATCTGTACAATTTGGAGGTCTATAAAGCGCTGTGACATTAAATGCTTTGCTATTAGGTTTCACAATATCAACGCTTAACACTTCAAATTCATTATCAAAATCTTCCCTAAGCCGGTAAGTTAGGTTAGATCTGAGGTAAATGCATACACCTCCTCCGTTTCGATTGCGGTCTTTTCTCAAAATTGAATACCCATCAATATGAATTAAGTTATCGGGTACAGACAGACAGACAGACAGACAGACAGACAGACAGACAGACAGACAGACAGACAGACAGACAGACAGACAGACAGACAGACAGACAGACAGACAGACAGACAGACAGACAGACAGACAGACAGACAGACAGACAGACAGACAGACAGACAGACAGACAGACAGACAGACAGACAGACAGACAGACAGACAGACAGACAGACAGACAGAGACAACTTTATTTCAATACGGTAATTTTATCAATATGTACTAAAAGCCGTATATTAAGTAAATAGACAAAAATAAACTAAATTGTATCTTAGTAGGAGACACTAAACTACATAAATTATTACATGTTAAAAACTATAATTACAGATATTTGCAGAGAATTTCTTGACATTGTCAAGATTTCTTACAACTGATGGCAAGCTGTTCCATAAGAGGGCACCACTATATGCTAGACTGCGTTTTAAATACTCTGTGCGAGGTTGAGGGATTTTAAGGTTAATATCAGAACAACGTAGATTATGTTCATGAGTTTTGTTCACTGGAACAAAGAGCTCAGTCAAGTAACTAGGGGCTTTATTATTCATAATCTTATACATCAAACCAGCTTTTTGGTGCTTTCTATTGGTATCGAGGTCATGCCAACCCAAAAAAGACAAAATGTCAGCTGACCTGACCTCATTACCAGAATAAGTAATAATTCGAGCTGCCCGATTTTGCAATTTCTGAATTTTATTTCTCAAAACAGCTCCACAATTTCCCCATAAGCTACTACAATAATCAAAGTGCGGCTGTACAAGTGAATTATACAACGAAACCATTTGCGGAATTGTTAATAAAGTTCGCAAATTACGTATCATACGGAGACCCCTAAGAACTTTTGGTATTATAATTTCACTTAAATGATTTTCCCAACTGAGTTTTTCATCTACCACAACTCCAAGTAATTTTACCTTTAAAACACGTTTAATAGTTTTATTATCAATTTGTACCCTAGGATTACTCAGAGGCTGTTTTAACCTATAGTTTGAACCTATAATCATAAACTCAGTTTTCGTCGCATTTACTGAAAGCTTGTTGGCGTTAAGCCACAAGGTTATATTTTCGATATCACATAGTTGAGTAGTTGTTCAAGGTCAGCCATAGTTTCAGCAACTGCCGTAACCTGGGTATCATCAGCGTACATACCCGGAGTCGTGTATTCTAAACAGTTTGGAAAATCATTTACATATAGTAAAAATAAAAGAGGGCCTAAGACAGATCCCTGTGGAACGCCAGTTGACACGTGTTTACACTGGGACAGTATACCGTTGACCATACAACACTGAGATCTATTTGAGAGATAGGAGGAAAACCATTTATTTGATTCTCCCTGCACTCCGTATATATCCATTTTTTTAAGAGAATTGCATGGTCAACAGTATCGAAGGCCTTGCTTAAATCAATAAAAAGAACTCCATTCATATATCCGTTATCAATGTTTCTAAACCAGGCTTCGGTAGCCTGTAATAAAGCAGTTAATGTAGAATGATTTGATCGAAAACCAGATTGAAATTTAGTCAGGATGTTATTTTCAGTTAGATATAGATAGATCTGATCAAAACCAATTTTCTCAAAAACTTTGGCAATAATTGGAAGCACTGAAATAGGCCTGTAGGCCTAGTTGTTTGGGTCATTTTTGGCATTTCTCTTATATATTGGAAAAACTTTAGCAGTCTTCCAAGTATCTGCGAAAGTACCACTTTGCAAAGACTTATTGAAAATGGAACATAACGGTTCACTTATTACTGTTGCAGCATCTTTTAGTGCTTGGGCAGAGATTTCATCTATACCACACGTTTTAGATACTGATAATTTATTCAAAATAGAATAAACAACAGATATAGGAATTTCACTGAACTTAAACCGGGATGCGGTTGACTTAACGTAGGATTCAGGTAGTACAGTAGTTGAATCTACCTGTTCACTAACCTTAAGTCCTATTGTCGAGAAATGTTCACTAAATGCATTAGAAATATCAATTTGTTCAGTTAGAACAGTTTCATCAACTTTTAACTCTGTTATGTTTACAATTTTTGATTGTCGGTCGAGAAGTAAATTTATTGCTTTCCATGATCTACGAGGATTACCCACATTATTAGTAACCTCAGCAGTAACATATTCCTTCTTCGCCATTTTAATTGCAATATTGACCTTATTTCTGGCCACCTTATATGCCTCAGAAAGAGAGTGAGAGTTATTTCTAACCGAAAGTTTTTTTAAATGATCTCTATGATACATCATTTTCCTTATAGAAGGAGTGAGCCAAGGTGCCGGTTTATTTCTCACTCTCTTTTTTCTTAGAGGAGCATGAATGTCAAGCACCTCCAAAAATAAATTCTCCCAGGTGTAGGCCATGTCATCAGGATCATCACTAATTTGAAGCAAATCCCAAGGGACATTTTTAAGATCATGAATAAACAACTCTGCATCATAGTTTTTCATATTTCGACTTTCAATGAACTTTGGGTTGCTCTTAATTGTTGAAAACTTTCGTACACCATAAATTAAATAATGGTCACTTATACTAATATCAATGACATCTGATTCTACAATGTTTTGTGGCTCATTAGTTATAAAGTGATCAATCAGAGTCTTTGAGTTTTTTGTGACACGAGTATACTCAGTAATTAATTGTGAAAACTGGTAGGCTTCATAAAGAAACTTCATTGGGAACGATATAGAATCTTTATTATCTACAGCAAAATCTATGTTAATATCACCTGCCAACAAAGTCTCCTTACCTTCAGAGTCAACGGTTTTAAAAAAAATTTCAAAATCCAAAAGAAGATCAACTCTTGAGTCCGGTGGTCTGTACCAAGTGGACACAATAAATGACCTTACTTTAGGCTTCGAAATTTTAATCGCTATCATTTCTAGGTGGGTTGGTATCAAGTCATCACGTTTAGCATAATTTATGTTCAGGGGGGGCCCGGGGGCCGGCCCCCCCTGGCGAAATTCTCGGCCCCCCCTGGTAAAATTCTGACTAACCAAATATTTTTATTATTTTCTCACGCTATACGTCATGCAAATATTATATTTTACTTTTATTACATGATGTTTTGAGATTTGGGCGTATTTCAGCATTGCTTCAATGACAATGGCTTCGATTTGAGGCTTATATGTATTGATCAGTTATATAGATAGATCAGTGGCTACAATATTACGAATTCTTCCGTTGATTTCCGAAGAGTGACCGAAGTGCAAACACGTGCAAAATGTAAATATCAAATATGGCGGACGATTTGTAAATTTGCTCAATACTTCTATTTGCATTTCGATCCGACATGTTAAACGCATTCCAGGCCGCTGGATCATCGTCAGCATCTCAGTCTCAAGCATTATCAAGACCTTTGCTTAACAGTTACCCGAAAAAGAGGCAAGGGAGTCGAGAAAGATGTTTTCAACCCACTTGGTATGACTCGTTTTCATGGCTGGAATATTTTGAGAATGTTGACGCATGTCTTTGCTATCCATGCAGAATTTTTGCCAAAGACGCGGTTAAAGAGAAAACCTTCATTAAAGCCGGATTCTCAAATTGGAAAACTGCGATGGAAACTGATAGAGGATTTAACAAACATCAGAAGTCGGACGTACATATTCGAGCGATGGCTAGTTGGAAGGAGAGGGAATATCGAGAAAGTCGGGGTCAGACAGTGCGAAATCTTATCCAACTAAACCCAGGACATAAAATATGGTTAAAAACTGTTTTTAACACGACAAAATATCTGGTCGCTAACGGAATGCCATTCCGTGGAGATGAGGAGAAGACAGATTTCAACGAGCAAGTTTCTGGCGGGCTATATCTAAATACCTTTACTGACCTTCACTTCACCCAAAATCCCAATTTGGAAGAGATAGCAAAGCGATTGCCGAAAAACGCGAAGTACACCTCACCGCAGATGCAAAATGAAGTTATAGAGACCTTGTCGGAGATTGTCAGTGAAACGGTGGCTAATGAATGTAAGAAAGCTGGACTATTTACTTTGATGATGGATGGAACTACTGACCACAATAACAGGTACAGTACTTTAACATATCCAAATACTATAAGTATATTTTAGTTAATTTAATCTACATAACAATAACAATATATTTTTTATGCATAAATTTAGGGAAATGGAAGGTATTGCACTTAGATACTGGAATGATAGCTGTGGAGGAGTTGTGGAGCACATAATAGACTACAAAATGGCAGAAGATAGGAGTGCCAAAGGTCTTTTAAGTTTAGCTCTATTAACTCTTGTTGATGAGCATGATATATCCTTGAAAGATGGGATAGTATCTAACACATTTGATGGGGCAAGTGTTATGTCTGGTCAAAAAGGTAAGTTTGTCTTACTGAAACTAAATTTACAGTCAAATGTCTTTTATATATGGTTACATTTTTATCTATCACATGATATGGATGTGAATAGTCAACCATATCAAGTAATCAAGCAGAAAACGTGTGATTTTTGTGGTTCTCCAGTTCTTTTAATCTATTAGTACAAATAAATTGAAATTGAAATTTTTTCAGGTGGGTTACAGCAGCTGGTCAAGGAATATTGTGGTCGTGACATTCCATACATTCACTGCCTAAATCACCGACTTGCCTTAGATGTCAAAGATACGTTGTCGACTATTTTAGAGCTGGGTGACTTCTTCCAGTTAATTCAGGACTTGTATACATTTTTCAAGATTCCCCAGATTGATCAGCTCCACCAGGGTGTTACGTTAAAGAAGCTAATTACTACTAGGTGGGATGGACATTTTTCTAGCCTTAAAGTTCTTTCCAAATCCATTAAAGAGATACATTTAACGTTGAAAAAATGCAAAACCACACGATCGGTTGATCCAGAGTATCGCAGTAAAGCAAAAGGTTACTCAGCATCCCTTGAAGTGCCAGTCACCACGTTTCTGATCATTTTCATGATGGATGTGATGAAGTTGTTGAACCTCCTTAATCTAATGTTCCAAAAGCAAGAAAGCAACCTGATAACAGCACTTACCACACTCCAATCTGTAAGAAGGGAGCTAGACAACCTGAGTGTAAAATACACCGTAGCGCATATCACGCAGCTCGTTTTTCCACAAGAAGCTTCTGCGCCAGATGATGAATTGCGCCTTCTTGGTAAAAGGAAAAGAACAATCCCTGCGACGTTGCATGACTCCGTTGTGATGGAAAAGCTTCCATGTTATCGCGATGAGAGCAACAACGTGGAACAGTTACGCGCATTAACAGTGGAAGTGCTAAATAAGCTGAATGTTGAGTTTGATCATCGCTTTAGTGAATTCAATTCCACGTTGTGGAAATCATTTGAAATCCTGAAACCTTCTAACCATCATTTTCTCGAAGCAGAAAAGCTAATTCCTTTGCTCGACTACATTAAGACCATTCCACTTGTCCGTCAGAAAATCGAGGAGCTCTCTTTCCAACAGCTCGAGTGCGAGTGTGATGTTTTCCGTAGTGTGTTAAAGGCATTCAGCGACAAGCAAGACCAGTTATTTGAGATGGCACTCCAGAAGAAGATGAAAGACGAAGCAATGGGTAGAAAGGTGGAAGAAGTGAAGAAGGAAGACAAGATGACACAGATGACGCAATTCGTGTTAACGTTAGTGGGTGCTGAAATTTTAAAGCAAATTTATCTGGTTGCAGTCACTGCTGGGTATTCCAGCTCGGTTGTGGAATGCGGCTTTTCCGCCCTCAACAGAATTGACACATGCCACAGAAGAAGAATGACGCCTTACCGTCAAGCAAGTTTAACTTTGCTGCATTTTGAGAACGCTCTAACACGATCAATTTCTTTTGAACAGTTTTTAGTCAAATGGAATAGCAAACCTAGAAGACTAGTGGTAACATCATAATTCATTAATTCAATTTCAATTGTGTATACTTTAAACCTACAGATTTGATCTTTTGTTAAAGTTGTACATGTATTTTGCACTAAACGATCAATTTTGTATTTAAGTAGTGTTTAGACTTTAGATGTGGGAACTATTATGTTTTTCAGTCTCTTCGTTCTTGTAAAACCCTATTAATTTCTAAACAAATTGTAAATCTTGATACAAAAAATGTCGTTTTCTAACCATGGGAATTCTGTAAAATCTTTCCCCAGAATGCAGGAAATGGCATTTCAGAGACTCTAGATTTCAAAATTTTTCGGGGGGGCATGCCCCCGAACACCCCAAGAAAGCGTACGGCTCACGCCTTCGGCGCACGCTTCTCACGCCTTCGGCGCTCGCTTCTCACGCCTTGGGCGCTCGCTTCTCACGCCTTTGGCGCTCGCTTCTCACGCCTTCGGCGTTCGATTCTCGCGCTCGTAAATATATGTGCGTCGAGTGGCCCCCCTTTGCTTTTTGCTGGCCCCTCCTGGTTGAAAATCCTGGCTACGTCTCTGCGGATATACAACGCAACTCCACCCGCATTTAAATAGCGATCCTTTCTCTCGAGAGAATAACCATTGACTCTGACAAGGTCATCATCCACAGTAGCATTAATTTTCGTTTCATTGATGGCTAACACATCAAACTGATAATCCTCTATTAATACCCTAAGTTCATCGATATGAGGTAATAGTCCATTAATGTTTAATGAACCAAATTTAAACCCTTTCTTAATTTCAATGGATGAATTTTTATTACTTGAAGAGTCCTCGCAAGTACTATGGGTAAACCCCTCAGTAACAGCACGCCATCAATTTGATTTTATAATAGAACTTGAAAGATTGCTAGCCAGCATAGCTACGCCTTTATTGTTTAGGTGCAGTTTTCCTTGATTTAAGCACGATTCATCTATGTTATTGTGTTTCATCAATAATCTTCCGGACTGTTTACAATATCTATTAATTAATTTATTTACTTCACCGACCTTTGTTGAAAGTTCAGTTGAGTCAGATCGTTGTGTTATCTCGGAGAGATGAACAGTTGTCTGAGGACGATTACTTTCAATATGCTTCGCAAGGGCAATGGTTTGGTCCGCAACACCTTGGGGTGAATCGTGGCTGAGATCGTTTGTGCCCACATGTAGCACAACTTTCACTGGTCCGTCTGTTTTCTCAAGAGAGGGTTTTACGTAATGATACATATCTTGAACTCGAGCTCCTGTGAATGAGCACACAGCCACCTTAGAAGACATATATTTACTCAGTTTCCAGCTGCTTAACCTCTTTATAATGGAGTCTCCTAAGATCAGAGTAGTTGCATCATTATTTGCAGGTCTTTTAACTCTTCGGTTTTCATTAGCTTTATTAGAACTTTTACCAGGTATGCCTTCAGGAGTAAAGCTGGCTTTTGTCTTCTTCCTCTTTCGCTTCTTCTTCTTCTGTATCTCAACAAATGGTATTTCGGTAACATTGACTCCATTAACGTTGTCGTCTGAATCGGGAATGACTAAACCAGGTTTTCCTGCTTTATCTTCATGCAATACTCGTATGACAGTTAAGAGAGACTCTTTTTCCTTCTCCAATTCCTCGATCTTCATTATGAGATTATTATTCACCAGGGACACATCTGCAACCTGATTTCCTAGTGATATAAGCTCATTCGCCAAAGGCTTCCTGTTGTTTGGAGAAATTTGCATATTTTCCTTCGACATCAGAATTTCAACGTTGTATTTTACTTCGTTAAACTCTTTCTTTAGGGTGGTTATTTCTTGCAGCAGCTTATCTTCATTCGTTGAGGACACATTGACTGGTATGTTCTCTACCGCTGATGCTTCAGATGTAGACTACACACTTCAGAAAGATCAATGTCCTCCGAACCAAATACAGGTGTGTCACCGCCATTACAACCATCAAAGCTTCTATCGTTGACATTAATTTCAGGGCTTGTCGACTTACCCAGAAGATTATATAGCTTCTCTTTCGCTGCTTGCTCATTCTGTCCTTGTATACATAGCGTTGTAGTTGAATAATATTTAAATGTTAAAGAATTAAATATAAAAGACCACATATTATGCGTCGGATCTTCAGCCCAGTTAATTTCTTCGCTTTCAGGGTTTACATTTCCAAGCACCAGTTTAACAAATGAAACTAGTTGTTCTGTATTTCCCAACCAAAGGAACTTGGGCTTCTTTCCATCGATAAATTTTAAAAGATTTGTGAACGAATCCAAATCATTTTGTACATTAAACGTCGGAGCGATTTTTTGAGCTCCTTCCATGACGAGTACAGACAGACAGAGAGACAGACAGACAGACAGACAGACAGACAGACAGACAGACAGACAGACAGACAGACAGACAGACAGACAGACAGACAGACAGACAGACAGACAGACAGACAGACAGACAGACAGACAGACAGACAGACAGACAGACAGACAGACCGACAGACCGACAGACCGACCGACAGACAGACAGACAGACAGACAGACAGACAGACAGACAGACAGACAGACAGACAGACAGACAGACAGGCAGGCAGGCAGGCAGGCAGGCAGGCAGGCAGGCAGGCAGGCAGGCAGGCAGGCAGGCAGGCAGGCAGGCAGGCAGGCAGGCAGGCAGGCAGGCAGGCAGGCAGGCAGGCAGGCAGGCAAGCAGGCAGACAAACAGACAGACAGACAGACAGACAGACAGACAGACAGACAGACAGACAGACAGACAGACAGACAGACAGACAGACAGACAGACAGACAGACAGACAGACAGACAGACAGACAGACAGACAGACAGACAGACAGACAGACAGACAGACAGACAGATTGATTGATTCACTTTTATTTCAATGCGGTAGTTTCATAAGTTGACACTTCTTTATATGAAATCCGTACGACAATATTTACAAGTTTTATAAAATAAAAATAATTAAGATACACAATGACATTTTTCAAATCAGACAATTTGTTTTTAAAAGTAGTTAGTGATTGCGGTATTTTAAAATCGTGTGGAAGAGAATTCCACATTTGCACACCTCTATACGAGAAGCTTCCCTTAAAACATTCAGTTTTGGGAGCTCGAGTTAATGCTAAATTTATTTCACTGTCCCTAAGTTTTGACCTGTAAGAAATATAATCTGAGCACTTAACAAAAAGGTAATTTAAATAACCAGGAACTTCATTATTTAGAGCTTTATAAACCATTAAGCATAAATGTTTGTCTCTTCTTTGTGATAAATTTTCCCTATTTAATTTTTCTAATATATCAGCAGATCTCGTATCATAACCTTGAAAATTAATAATACGGACCGCACGATTTTGAAGTTTTTGCGAACAAGATGAAGGATCTTTACTTAGGTTTCCCCAAACAGTGTCACAGTAGTCAAAATAAGGCTGAGTAAGTGAATTTTAAATGGAAACCAGAGTTTGTCTTGGTAGAAATTTCCGTGCTTGTTTAAGACCATTAATAGAACGACAAACTTTTTTGCATAAATTATCTATATGTTTACTCCAGGACATATTTTCATCAAAATATACCCCCAGGCATTTAGTCGATTTAACCCTTTTAATCGGTTGATTTCCTATCGTAATTGGAAAAATTCTACCTAAATTGGCCAATTTAAATGATGTAGCAGTATACATGTATTCAGTTTTAGTCACATTTAAACTAAGTTTATTAGCTTTGAGCCATTTGTGAACACTGTCAAGATCACACTTGACGTGAGATTGCAATTCATTATCTGGTTTAGAGGCAGCACTTAATGAGGTATCATCTGCATACATGCGTGCTTTTGTATATTGCAGACATGCAGGCAATTACAGGAATGGCCCCAAAATAGACCCTTGTGGAACACCGCAAGTTATTTTTTGAGGTTTTGAAATATGTCCTTCTGCAACACAACTTTGCTGTCTATTTGACAAGTATGATCCAATCCAGTCTAGAGATTTTCCACAGATGCCGTAAACATTTAGTTTTTCTAACAGGATATGATGAGAAAGTAAACAGTATCAAATTCCTTAGCTAGATCCAGGAATGTTATTAAATTTATCATGCCGTTATCCATATTCAGGTATCACTCATTGGTTGCATCTAGTAAAGCAGTAACTGTTGAATGAAGAGAACGGAATCCGGATTGATATTTTTTTTAAATATTATTATTAGATAGAGACATGTAGAGTTGATCATATACTATTCTTTCGCATATCTTGGATAACATAGGCAAAACTGATATTGGCCTATAGTTAATTAAATCGGTCCGTTCGATCATTAGCTTTGAACAATGGAAATGCCTTAGCATATTTCCATTGAGAAGGAAATATGCCAGTCTCAATAGATTTATTTATTATTGCAGGTAATGAGTCAGAAATAATTGGAGCAGATACCTTAATCAGTCTGCTTGAAATATTATCAAGGCCAGTGGTCTTGTGCACCTGCAGTTTATTTAAAATTTTTAAGACTATGGTTTCAGTAGTTTTTTGTAGACAAAAGGAAGTATTAACTGGCTCAACATAATCTTTAAAATTTGTCTCACTTATGGGAATTGATGAAGCCAAATTAGATCCTACTTGGATAAAATGATTATTCAATATTTCACAAAGATCTACTGGCTCTGTGAACGATTTCCAATCAATTTTTTACTTCCTAATAGACCTAGTACTTGTTTTCGGTAGTATAGTGTTTGGCGGTATAGGGACACGCCGCCTGTATTACTTTTCAACAATTTTTGTCGAAAACAAGTTTTCTCCTCATTTGTTGAAAAGTAACACAAACGGCGAATGTTCCCTAATCGCCAAACACTATACTACACGGGAATTTGTTTTACCTAATTTATGAGGGCCCCTCATCTGTATCACTTTTATTTTACATCTATCTAAAAGCATACCAAGCGGCCATGGGTACCAGGACACCTTGCTATACTGCCTTTTTTTTTAGTTTAACACGTTAGCCAGAATAGAGGATTATTTATAAGAAGATTATTTTATAGAAGATTATTTTATAGAAGAATATTTATAAGAAGATTATTTATAAGAAGATTATTTATAAGAAGATTATTTTATAGAAGATTATTTATAAGAAGATTATTTATAAGAAGATTATTTTATAGAAGATTATTTATAAGAAGATTATTTATAAGAAGAATATTTATAAGAAGAATATTTATAAGAAGATTATTTATAACAAGAATATTTATAAGAAGAGTATTTATAAGAAGAATATTTATCCCCGAGCCGGGCGTAGGGCCGAAGGCCCGGAGCCCGGTGAGGGTGCTAATCTCGACATGCGTGGAGTCCACTTTACACGCGTGTTGAAATGCGAATCAGTTTGAGCGATCTGAATATTTGTATATATATATATATATATATATATATATATATATATATATATATATATATATATATATATGTGTGTGTGTGTGTGTGTGTGTGTGTGTGTGTGTGTGTGTGTGTGTGTGTGTGTGTGGACGGACCACGCGCGGTGAAGATTGTGAGGCACTGGAGACAATATAGTTCTTGACAAAAAAGATTTGAAGTAATATATTCTTGACAAAAAGGCTTTAGAAAGGAGTTTTGGGGATACGTACATTAATTTCAAAAGAACAGAACCAAATCAACGTCTTGACTAAAGGAAACCCGTCAAACCGAACCTCGAAAGAGGGAAAAAGAGATCGCGGTAAAAATATAGAGCAGTTGCTCTCAGTAATCACGAACAATTAGTAGCAAAACTGTTCGAGTTTCCCTGTTTACATCTATCACTGTTAATTTTGTTTTATATTTTGACATTTTGTGTGTCCTTGAAGTCAGTTTTAAACGCATCATATTCATTGCTTGTTTTTCCTTGCCAATGCCCGTTGTATTTTTTGCCCGTGGCTGCCGTCTTATCTTCTTTTAAATAGTTTTCTTTTTGTAAAACTACTTAATATGACTTAGCGGTTGTTTATAATTTAGCATAAAAAATAGAAAGGAGCATTTTTTTTCTTTCGTAAAACGTACAAATGCTGTCGAAATATTTATTAAGGCCCATTAACATGTATGTGATTTCGAAATGAAAAACTGTTTTTGTTATATTTGTTTAAATAAATTTAAAATGTCATAAATAAATACCAGCCATGCAGTTTCAATAGTTTTCAAAATGCAAATATTTTTAGATACCAAGCAATATTCTTTGTAGACATGGGAAGAAAGAACTGTAAAATATATATATTTATTTTTTTTCGGTCCGTATCCTACCAAATCCTGCTTTCTGATTGGTTAACGAGCGGTCCGTGTGAGCCCGTACGCACCGCTCGAGATAATTTTTTTCAATGTGTTTTATAGGCCGTAAAATTGATCGATTTTCATAACTATTTCGCCTGCCACAGAAAAAAATATATTGAACAGAGAGCTACGGGGATGCAAATGAGTTTCATTATCCAAATGGATTTGACAACTTCATGTGAAAACAGGGAATTTTAAAAGAACGCGAGAAAACTGTGAAAAAGCAAAATTTCAGCGAGCGACATTTATAAAGTTTTAAAGTATTATTGCTCAACGACCTTATGAAAACAGTTTAAAACAGTAGGCAGAACATACATAAACTTGTGAATACCGTATTTTGAATCACTAAATGAAACTATATAGAAGTTATATATAAAAAAAAAACATACCACGAGAGGACAGAAAAGCTGAAACCTTTTGATACTAAACTGTCATTCTTCTGTTATCCAACTACTCAACAAAACCGCTACAAGTCTTTACTCTTTAGTCAAATATTTTCCGGATGCCAACCTCATCATGTCATGTCTTTGAAAAAAGTTTCAAATGGCTTTATACTACCAGCATTTTCGTCTTCAAACTCGAACGACCCGCTTTCAATTTCCATGTCAGCCGAGTACTGAAAGCGATTTTCCAAGCGAACAGCCAAATACAGGCAAGCGATGAAGAAGAACGACGAAGAATCTTAATCAACTACACTTTAAAAACACTAGATCTTCAAGTTTTGACTGTTTTTTTATCACAAAGGAGGTTCCAAGCTTCTCTGTCAGACTGCATGTCGGCAGTTGTTTGCTGTCGAACGATAAACTTTGGACTTTTGAATATCACGTGAATGTCATCTCGATTACGCAATTCAATTATGTTAATTTATTACCTGATTATGTAAATTATAAATCGTACGTTAAATAAAAAAAATAAATATGTTATTTACCGTTTTGGTCGATCCGCATAGAGAAATATTTCCCTCGGTCTCAAAAACGACCCTCGGCCTGCGGCCTCGGGCAGTTTTTGAGACCTCGGGAAATATTTCTCTATACGGACCATAACATATATGTTATTTACCGGCTGGGAGGTCCGTATAGAGAAATATTTCCCGAGGTCTCAAAAACTGCTCGAGGCCACAGGCCGAGGGTCGTTTTTGAGACCGAGGGAAATATTTCTCTATACGGACCGACCAAAACGGTAAATAACATATTTATTTTTTTTATTAATCGTACGATTTATAATTTACATAATTAGGTAAATTAACATAATTAAATTGCGTAATCGAGATGACATTCACGTGATATTCAAAAGTCCAAAGTTTATCGTTCGACAGTAAACAACTGCCGAGATGCAGTCTGACCGGGAAGCTTGGAATGTCTTTTGTGATTAAAAAAAACAGTCAAAACTTGAAGATCTAGTGTTTTTAAAGTTTAATTGATAAAGATTCTTCGTCGTTCTTCTTCGTCGTTTGCTCGTTTTTGGCTGTTCGCTTGGAAAATCGCTTTCAATTCTCGTCTGACTGCATGGAAATTGAAAGTGGGTCGTTCGAGTTTGAAGACGAAAATGCTTGTAAGAAGCCATTTGAAACTTTTTTCAAAGACATGACACGAATATTTGACTAAAAGGTAAAGACTTGCAGCGGTTTTGTTGAGTATAGTTGGACAACAGAAGAATGACAGTTTAGTATCAAAAGGTTTCAGCTTTTCTGTCCTCTCGCGGTATGTTTTTTTTTAAATATATACTTCTATATAGTTTCATTTATTGATTCAAAATACCGTGTTCACAAGTTTATGTATGTTTTGCCTATTGTTCTACTGTTTTCATACGTCGTTGAGCAATAATACTTTAAAACTTTATAAATGTCGCTCGCTGAAATTTTGCTTTTTCACAGCATTCTCGCTTTCTTTTAAAATCCGCTGTTTTCACACGAAGTTGTCAAAGCCATTTGGATAATAACACTCATTTGCATCCCCGTAGCTCTCTGTTGAATATATTTTTTTCTGTGGCAAGCGAAATAGTTATGAAAATCGATCAATTTTACGGCCTATAAAACACATTAAAAAAATTATCTCGAGCGGTCGGTACGGGCTCATACGGACCTCTCGTTAACCAATCAGAAAGCAGGATTTGGTAGGATACGGACCGAAAAAAAATAAAACCCTAATATTTTGTTGAAATTCTGACGCCTTCTTCGGTAGTGTGGTGGTAACCAGAGCCCTCCATACGAAAGAGTTGGGACACCGGAAGTGTGGGCGTGAGTGATCCGCCATTTTGGATCCTAAACTAACAAGGCAGAAATAGCGTGAAAGACGTAAAATGACACAAAAACGAATATTACTCCGCTTTTCAGAAGACTTGATGGTTATTTTTTTTGGATAGCTGGTGTATTAGTTGATCTGAGTCATTTTTAAAGAGTTTAGGTAAATATTGATGAAAATTCTGGCGAAATGAAAGCCTGAAAGAAAAGCCGCTGGTGCCTTCCCCTGCAGCTAAACAAGTAAGATACTGTATTATGTATAGATTTTGTCTTTATTTTTTTTGTACGATAAGATCTAGAAGCTTCAAACTTAATTTGAATCAGTTTAAAGAGATTATAAACTTCTGTGGATCATGTTAAGTAAAGTAACCCCCATTTAAGTTATTTTTGATAGCAATACAGCCAATACTATTTATACATGTAAACATTATATATTCACAACCTATATATACTGTTACTTACAATAAGTTATGTTTCGAGAGTTTCGTTTGCTATTAGCTTTTTAAATTTTTGGTGGTTGTTATAAAGAACCGATTTGATTTGGTTCTAAAGATCCACTTCATGTATGATGTATTTACTTGTCCTCATTAATTGCAACTGACCAAGATCCTTTGATCCTTTGATTTTGTTTTTTCTTCTCTTCTAGTAAGGTTGTTATCTGTACCCTGAAGAATGTTTTTAATATTCTGAATACAGCCTGATGGCAGTCAGGAATGTTGTGGTGATCAGAACTCAAACAAACATCAACAAGTGTCATCAGGACATTCTGTGTAGTCATAGCACCTTTCTCATTTTTTTGTGAAGACTTCCTCAGCTGCTTCTAACAAGTGCTTTACTGCAGGAGAAATATAAACTAATGCTTGCTTCGTGTAATCACGCAACTGAACAAGACTCTGGCTCTGCATGGGCATAGTCATGTTGTGGTGGGACAGAAGGAGGGATTGTTAAAGCTTTATTTAACACAAGTGTCACAGTGATGATTTAACTTGATAAACTGATGATTTTACATACAAAATGAAAATGAAAGTAATGTATTAATAAGACCTTGTAGTTGTTATTCTCGCTATTTGCGTAAATTTGTTACATTGCATACTGTAAGTACAGTATTAATGGAATGGAAGAATTGTGACTGTACTTTGCTTCAACTCTGACAATTTACCTTTTGAGATAATGCAAGAAAAAGTTCAACAATAAGGCCACATGAAAATTCAATATACTGCATGCGCTGATTTAGGATACAAATTGATGGCAATGGGTACTTCATGTTTAATAGCATTGTATGGCCAGTAGCCCTACAGGAATATTGCAGTTTCATTGCATTTTCAACAGTCAAATTAGACCAAAGTGCTGAAAAATAAGAATGACCAATTACATTGACCTAGGCTGCTATACGTTAAAATTACAGTGCAAGTGATGAAAAGGATAATACTGTAAATTTCCAGTTATAAGCCACTTGCAGCATATGCAGTTCTACATTAAGGGGGTTTCAGTTGGCTTATTATCTATTCTAGAGAATTATATTACCTAGCATACATAACGAACAAGGTAGCTTGTTACCTTTTACATATTTGAAGCCTATATCAAGAAGACTGATGGGCATGAAACAAAGGTGTGAGGGCATATAACTGGGAATTTGCAGTATTTTGCAAGAAGTTGATCATACCCCTTCCAGAGTCTGTTTTTTTAGTCAGACAAAATTCCAGAAAGATTTGCTTTTGCCTTTTTTAATTCTCGTTTGACACTGCAGTTCAAACTCAATTGCTAAAAGATTTGGTATTTCTATATTAGTAGAATTATTATCTTCACATATGTTGGCATCATTAACTGGAATTGAGTCGTGCAGTTGAGAATCGACACTGTCACCCCCATCCTTATTCTGACTACTCATACTCTGAAGATTGTCTGAAAAAAAGCGAACTAGGTTTAGGTTAGGAGGAGACAAAATATATGATTTTGATTCGAGGTTCATATGAATGAATTTTTGGAACAGCAATGTTTACTTGCCAGCCGTTTTGCGATCGGCGCTGTTCTCTTAGCTGGATTCTTTCTTCGAACAACTGGCTTCCGATGAGAAAATAGAGTAGGGATAGCGTTGGGTTTTAATTTACTGGCCACTTTTGGTTGACTCGTTTCGAAGTGAACCCTTGAACACAGTCACAAATTAACAAGCTAGGAACAATGCGTTTATAAATTGATAGGATAAAATCATATATATATATTTTTAATACTCATCTATTTTATAAAATCTATACTAACACTGGTTTTTATACTCGTTAATAAATAAATTATGTGCACAAATCTATATATGAATATTTAATATTTATATACTAATGAACAAAATCAAAACAAAGAAATGTTTGTTGCCTCGCAAAGTCGAGCAGCCTTTGGGTCAAAATTTTCCCTCTTGATTGCGCACAGCCATTTCTTCCTTCTTTCGACGTTCCCTGTTTACCAGAAGGTATTCTGTACATCTTGTACCCATCTTCACTTCGATTACTACAACCAAATTAACGCACTACAAAACACCATCTCAAACATATCCTAATATAAATCCAGTGTTTTCTAGGATCCATAATGGCGGAAATCGCCCATGTGACCGGAATTGTCCAATCAGCTTTTAGAAGTCCGTAAACAATAGATGTCCCAACTCTTTCGTATGGAGGGCTCTGGTGGTAACATCGTCGGCTTGCACGCGAACGAGATCGAGATCGAAACCTGGTATGCGACATGCAATTTTTTTCATCTCAATATATTTTACGAAATATCATCCTTAAATTTTTCTTTGTTCTTTGTTGCATTTTTCTTCAAAAAAAATAGAGTTTTTGTTTTTTATTTCAAATATTCTACCAGAATTAAAACTATATTTTCATTCCGACAGGAGTAGCTTTTACCAGGCCTCCAATTAAAAACGAGCGCAAGGGGGTTTGCTGTAAAAGCGGGCGAGGGATTATTGCATTTATGTATTTCTAGTAAGAAGAATATTTTATAGAAGAATATTTATCCCCGAGCCGGGCGTAGGGCCGAAGGCTCGGAGCCCGGTGAGTGATATATATATATATATATATATATATATATATATATATATATATATATATATATATATATATATATATATGGTACGGTGTCACGCGGCAAGAATTGTTGGACACTGGTGACTAGCGATGCAGAAAACTAATTCTGTCAGTATTCAAAGTCACTTTGAATATGGAAATTATGCCCTAGGGAATTCCATAATATATATAAGTGGATGACCATTCTCTCCATTGGCACTTGCATGAAGTCCGTGGATGAACACGTTTTGGGAGAGACTTCATACCGCAGATCGACCACGGCTTGGATTTTAGTTTTGGCAGAAATGGTTGACGACCAAGTTCCTACTGTTCCAGCCTTTCTGCTTCTTCAGCGAGTTATCTGGCGTTCAGTACCATATGTTGCGCCAAATGATCAAACGCCGGCTTTGGCAAACACGGTGCCTCCAAATCAGTCACCGAACAGTGGCCGAAGCTCGTCCTCAAGCTCAGGAGATACAGTCGAGACTAATATGTTCTGGTTAGTTTAGTCAAGAAGATAATTTTCAAAAAAGCCATAACGATAAGGTTTGGAAAAACATAATTTAATTTACTAACGTTTCGTCACTATTCAAGTAACATCTTCAGAGTTACTTGAATAGTGACGAAACATTAGTAAATTAAATTATGTTTTTCCAAACCTTATCGTTATGGCTTTTTTGAAAATTATTTGCTGGGCAATTATCTTCTTGACTAGACTACGCTTTCCGCCTGGTATATCAATAGCTACAATTCTAGTTAGTTCTTGTGTAATTTCACGTACTTGTGTAGTGTTACGTGCTTCAGGTTTGTTCGAATATTTACGGTGGCCGTGAGCATATACGTTGATGGGCGTTAATTGATAACTGACCCTAGCTGTATTCGGTAGGTTGTGTGTTGTTTTGTTTTTTCGAGTCGTTGTACTGTATAATTGTCAGAAAGTGTTTCTATACATGTATATGTTTGCCTTTGTGGTTGAGAAAGTCTGTCGTGTGTTGACTTGTGTATTTTATGTTTGGGGATAGCGTTGTTTAGTCAGGCACGTAGCCAGGATTTTGAAAGGGGGGGGGAGCCGAAATCAAAATAAATTTTTAGGGGGGTCCGGGGGCATGATCCCCCGGGAAATTTTGAAATCGAGAGTCGCTGATTTCCTGGCTTTTTGGAGGAAGATTTTACAGACCCTAAAGGTTAAAAAACGTCAGATAAAATACTCAAAACACGCAAACGTCACATAGATACTCAAAATGCATACACTCAGTAGATTGAATACACTGTTTACAGTTTATTTCCTGACACAATTGATATTGCATCAGTTTTGTAGTCACATGTCTGTCGTTTTATATCAAAAGGGGGGGAGCCGCGGCTCCCCCGGCTCCCCCCCCCCCCTGGATACGTCCCTGTGTTTAGTAGGTGTGAAATAGTCACCTTGGACTGGATATATAGCTACTTTCAGTCGTTGCTGTGTACGCTCAAACATTAAATTTCTTGACCTTCCCTAGGCTTTGTGAAGAAACAAATGTAGCTTGCCGGCTAACGATGTGAAGTTGCCTGTGTGGCTAAGTTAAGTGCCTGTGCGGCCAACGATGTTAAGTTGCCTGTGTGGCTAAGTTAAGTGCCTGTGTGGCTAACAATGTTAAGTTGCCTGTGTGGCCAGCGATGTTAAGTTGCCTGTGTGGCCAACGATGTTAAGTTGCCTGTGTGGCTAACGATGTTAATTTGCCTGTGTGGGTAAGTTAAGTGCCTGTGTGGCCAACGATGTTAAGTTGCCTGTGTGGCTAAGTTAAGTGCCTGTGTAGCTAACGCTGTTAAGTTGCCTGTGTGGCTAACGCTATTAAGTTGCCTGTGTGGCTAAGTTAAGTGGCTGTGTGGCCAACGATGTTAAGTTGGCTGTGTGGCTAAGTTAAGTGCCTGTGTGGCTAAGTTAAGTGCCTGTGTGGCCAACGATGTTAAGTGCCTGTGTGGCTAAGTTAAGTGCCTGTGTGGCCAACGATGTTAAGTGCCTGTGTGGCTAAGTTAAGTGCCTGTGTGGCTAAGTTAAGTGCCTGTGTGGCTAACGCTGTTAAGTTGCCTGTGTGGCTAACGATGTTTAGCTCAGTTCCGTGTGGCGAACGATGTTTAAGTTGCCTGTGTAGCTGCCTGTGTGCTTCGATAACGAGTATTTTTGCCTGTGTGACGAACGCCGTTTAAGTCCGTGCCTGTGTTTCTCGGTAAGGAGTGTTGTTTTTTGTTTGTTTTGTTGTTGTTGTTTTTTGGGGGGGGGGGGGGGTTTGGCCTGTGTGGCTCACGATTTTCGCCTGTGTGGCGAGCGAAGACAGGTGTGATATTTGCCTGTGCGGATTAGATCGCCTACGTTGATATTGTGCCTGTGGGGCTAAATATGTTAAATACTTAGTATTTGTTCGGCATTTCTTTTGCGAATTTTTGACTGGAAAAACAAACAAACTTGCGTTGCCCACGAACGATTTTTAAACACCTTCTCGTATTTCTTGGGGATAAGTTAGATGGAAAGGTTTTGGACGTCAGGGCGAAAGTGGATAAAATTTTTAATTCGGCAGCGATATCATCGTCAAAGGCAATGTGAGAGTCTGCACTGCCTCCGAAGCAGAGCGTCTATAAGATAGTGCGGTGAAACGCCAATCTGACGTACTAAAACATGTGTGATGCACTTTAGGCATGGGGCGAGCGCGGCCAACTGCAAATTTTGATCAAAACAAAAAATCCATGTGATATTCAAGGACGTTGATTAAATCTCTTATAATGCTGCAACTATTGACTCGATTGTTGGTGTAAGTTTTTTTGTTTTGTTATTCATACGTTGTACTGCTCATATAACATGGTGGAAGGCCTTCTTAAGTATAAAACCACTAAAATTTCCAATGTTGAAGCCGAAGCCATTTATGGCTTCCTTGTCTAATTTTTCTCCACGCATAGAACATTTTAATTATTTCATAGCTCAAAAACGAGCCAGAACTTAGCTTTTTTAAATACATGTCTGGAAGGCATTAAACTTTATTCCTCTCAGATTTCATCGCGTAATTTTTTGAGCTTTTTTAGCAATAGCGTGTTGATTGCAGCCTAAAAATTTGGTTACAGTTGAGGAATTTTCCTGGCTCGAATGTTCTGCAAATGTACCTATTTGAAAGGTAGTTAAGCGTCTTGTGGTCACTTTTATATTTTTAATCGACAAAAGAATACATATTCTTCTTACCGTATGCTCATCCTTCACCAGAAACCAAAATATAAAGAGGAAATGTGAATTCTCTTCCAGCAAACTTTCGTTTCGTTCATCATGGCGGCTTCCGCAGTTCCAACTCGCAATCGTTTTGTAAATATTTAATAACTTGCCCTGTCACCAGAACTTAGAAAATCCAAGGACGGTTACTCCATTAATAGATCTATCTTTGGCATAAATATTGTTACTTAATTTTTTGAGCTTTTTTTTTTGCTGCATGCGAACAAACACGTCGCAAAGGGAAAAAATACATTTGGCAGACATTGCTAAAGACGCGCGAGGACTGGGGCAGGTAAATAATCTCCTTCAATGTTCGAATATTCGGGGGTCCCGCGCATCACACATACTTCAGGGCACACGGCTCGTTTTCCCGCCCTATCTTATAGACGCCCTGCTCCGAAGCGTGGCCGTTGGGATTATACTCCTACAAATTGGTGAATCTGTGTTCTCCGTATTATGAACTGAGGTCCGCTGTCAGTGTGTATAATCAATGATGATTTTAATAATGGCAATGATAATACAAAAAAGGATGAACACTGCACAAAAAAATAGATTTGTCACACAGTTAAATGTAGTGCCAATATCTAGCCAAATATTAATTACACTCAACTACGCCTTACATTTTCCCTTTGGCCATAAATCGTGTTTACATACACATTTGCCACATTGACAAAAGTGGTAAAGTCCGTATGTCCTGAATTTTCTAGTACGGCAAATGTATAGTTTAATTGGGTTTTTCCATGCATTTTCCTTCAAGAAAAAATGTTCACAATTGAAGTAACGCCAATGTTATGCAAGGATGTATATTCAGTCAAACATTGATTTATCTTTTACTCTTCACTTTGGTAAATATGATGTAAGAAATGAAGTGATCCTTCACATTTACTCCCATGTAAATACGCAGTTAAACTTAGGATTAGCTCTGGATGCGCATGTCAGTCAAATATGTCGCAAAATTGAAATAACGCAATTATTATGCTGGGTTGTATTTGTACCCAAATTCCGATTTATCCTTATTCTCATGCGGGTTAAATATGTGGGGGGAAACGATGTTGTTCTCACACATTTATCTCGTATACTGATGTAGTTAAACTTGAATTTGCTCTAAGTTAACAATGTTTCAAATATGTCTAAATTTCACGTTTACTTGATCGGGTGAATTTGATGGTTGTTGTTCTAAATACCATTCCTCCCTTGACATTTGCCATATGTTTATTCATTTTTATAAATTATTCAGACCTCGGGTTAGGTTTCCTGAATTTACATTTTAACAACATACACTGGATATAGATGTTATTTGAACGTATTTATTTCAACATTTCTTGATGTTATACAGTAATTAACAAAGTAAAACGATAGGGCCGTTAATACGAGACGCGACTAGTACACAGGACGCGCCTTACATAATAAGACGCGAAACACTCCATAATGAGGTGCAAAGACGCACAACAAGTCGTGGCTTGTTCATAACGCCATGTAAATGGGTCAGCTCACGTCCTATGTAAAAAGGCTCGTCTTGTGTAAGCCGCGTCTTGTTGGCTCTTGTATAAACTTAACGGTCCTATAATGATATATTAGTATATTAGTAAAGTCAAATATAAAACATCAACCACGAATTGTCCATTCAGGGGCTTCAGCAGGTGGTTGACGCGTAGATGGTGCACCAGTTCTACGTTCCAAGAGCATTGTGTGGCTTCGGCCCGACAGTCGGCGTTTAGTTTTTCGGTCCAAGCTCTCCATAAACCCATTGGCCATTTCACTTCGCCAGGACAACGGTCGTTTAATAAGAATTTTTCTTCTTGTGACTTGCGCCATCCCTTCTTCATCAGACCCGCTTTGGTTTTGCGGTCCATCATTGGCGTCGTCAGACATAGATTCCTCCGACGACACAAAGTCTGCTGTTAGTTAGGATACTTTTTATTTTCTCTCTTTCTGTATCCGCCAGTGAGGTTGACACCCGATTAGCTTTTAACCGCGACTTTAAAAGCTAAAAGTAGCAACAAAAGTATAAGAATTAGATACGAGAAGTAAACAAATGTGTAGTTTCTTTCTTTTTGTGTTACCGTGTAAATATACAATGTTTAGTTAACATGTACAATCAACAAATTAGACATTACATAACAATACAGTTTCAGAAGGATTATATCATTCTCAGTAACATATAAAAAAACCCATTATATTATATCCAATGCAATATAAGAATATTTGCAATAAAAGTTTCATTATATATATATATATATATATATATATATATATATATATAGTATTTACAATATGAGTGGCCGTGTTGTATTGGGTATACAAGCTCGAGCCGAACTGAGGCGAGAGCTTGTCATGTCCAAAAAACGGACACGAATATTGTAAATAGCTTAAAATACGCCGAGTCTTTGATGTTAATATGAGTAATATTTGTTCAGATTAATTCAGAAAAAGCTCAATTTCAATGTTTTAGAGCGGAGATAGACCTGATATACAACCACTAGTGGTTGTCTATCTGATACAACCACGTGTGGTTTGTATCAGATATACAACCTCCTTCACGGTCATGATTTCTTTTGTGTTTCTTCATGAATTATTAATGAGTATTTTAAATATTTAGATCTTATTAGATGTTTTGGTGTGTAGTATCGCTGTATATTTTTACGAGTTGTGCCGTATTTTGACGAGCCCGCAGGGCGTGTCAAAATACAAACAACGAGTAAAAATATACAGTGATACTACACACCAAAACATCTTATAAGAGATTTATTATACAACAGCTCTGATCAACAAATTTTTATGGAAAAAGAAAACTCTAAAAAGGTCGGAGAAGTAGCGTGACTTGCAAAATAATAAGGACAAAAATAATAAGCAAAACAGGACAAAAAAATAAGCATACATGAAGTAGTCTCCCGTATATAAATTTGATTGGCTAACAAAATAAACTTGTCAAACCAGTTTGAGAATCATCTTGTCAACAGTTTTATTAACAGCTTTTTAATAAAACAAACACTACAGGTTTGAATTGAAAAAGGCATGCATGTGCTTCAATACAATCAGTAATTTTTCGAAATGAACTAAACATGCTTCGGTTTATGGAGAAAGTTTTATGGTCAGTTTGAAATCTTAGTATAACAGACCATAACAGAAGTGTTAAAAACTGAATTCAACTGAATTCGATCAACTTGTAAACTAATTGTCATCTTCATCGTCCGACTCGATCACACGTCGACGGCGTTTCGCTGCAGGAACTGGAGATTTTGAGCCCAGAACAATGGTACAGTGATTGAATACGGCACCGGAAAAAGAAGTTGAAGCGACTTGACTGGTACTGGCAGTTGTAGTACAGCTCCAAGCTGACGATTGACTCGTGTTGCACACTACAGGTTTCATCGCTTCTCTACCACCTGAGCGCTTGCTGATCAACAAGGACATTTTCTTCTGTTGTTCTTCAGAGACCGTTGAATAGCTGTCGATGGATTTCAGATTCTTATGTCCCGACAGTTGTGAGATATCAAGGGGGTTCACGTTTTCGTGTCTTAGCGTTGTGATCATCGTACGGCGAGCCGAGTGGTTAGTGCGCTTTCCTTTCAGATTGGCTGCTGAAGCCATGATTTTCATGAAGTTACCAAGTGAATGTATTCCAAGTGGCTGTTTCTTGAACCAGACATGATTTGTGGAGTTCTTCTTGACTGCTAAATAAAAGGGATCATCTGGCTTTTCCATTTCAGTTGGTCGTCTAGCGAGATAGCTCTTGAAAAACTTCAAAGGACACCTTTCTGTGCCTGTTGCGTAGATCCGAGGATTAAAATACCTTTCGGGACCAAACTCTTTCCCGCCGCTTCTTGTCTTGGAACCTCTTTCGGTGTGCCAGACGATGTATTCCCTCTCTTCGCCTCCTTCTTCTCTTCTCACCTCCAAGTCTCCTAACAGCACTCTCCGGTGTTCGTCTCTCGCTCTCCACCCGAAATGCATCGTATTGTTCAGCCAAACTGTACGGATTAGGGCTTCTGGACAATGGTCACCAAGCTGCTTTTCCGACCAAAGCTTCTCAATTTCGTCCTGGTTTAGCTCAAGGGCTTTGTTTGGCCTGCGTCCTTTACCCTGTTGGCGTAGCTGTTTTCGCTTTGATTCGAGAGTTACTCTGGACTTCGCAAACTCTTTGTCGTTAAAAAGACAGTACTGCTTTCCAACATCACGCAAATGACGGCCAAAACTTCGCTGAAAAGATGTGAGCGTACCTGGCTCGAACTCGGTTCCGTCTTGTTTTCTTACGTTAATGAAAAAGTGACAAAGAAGCCTGTCGAGTTCACTTGGTGGAATATTCTGAATTTCCCTTGCTTCGCCGATGGAGGAGCACCATCTATTCCAGACATTCAAGTCAGATTTTGTCTTCTTGGCCGTATTTATGTTTTTGTTTTTCTCTATGAACTCGCCTATCTCAACATCATTTAGGGAGTTATTTCCAGTCGAAACACATACTTCACTTCCTTCGCCGTTTACGCTTTCGTTGTTTATACTATAGTTCTCAAACTCTGAATAAGAAAGCCAGTCAAATTCATTGTCGTCTTCAAATGTTGCCAAAATGTCATCCATTTTTTTTTCTAGCTTGGTAAATTGAACAGTGCACACGTCAGCCGATCTGTCAAACCGGTTTTCTACTGTCCAAATAACTAACTATCCAAATATCGCTGTATATTTGTACTCATTTTTAGCGTTATTTGGACAGTTTTTAATGCAGTTGTATAATAAATATATATATAGTAGTTGTTTTTCACTTTATCATTCGAACAGACTTCCTTCCGAGCAAAAGATTAAAGGATTAAAAGTTCAAAAAAAGGAATATACTGTCAAGTATTTAACTCAAGTTAGTGACTGCATGATTCCTTCTCCCACAATTGCAAGCTAGTGTTCATTGCCACATTTTGGCTAAAACTGAGAAACCTGTACGGATAGTACATAAATATTATGATTTTATAAACTCAGTAACTTCGACTTTAACAGCAGTATTACGCTGATATATCCGCCACATCATGCAGAATGATATACCTTACGACATGCCATATTGGCCTATTAGTTAATGACTATAAAATATCTTCATATCCTTTTCGTAATCAATTTCATCCGACATGCCAACTTTCAAAGAGGGATGCACATTAACGCAGAAGTATAGATGACGTACAGTTTACTTACATTTTGTTTTCTTTGTCTTTTCCTTTGAATCTTTTGGTGCTGTTTATCTATACCAGCCCTGGTCCTTTTAAAACCCTTTTTTCGTGTCTGGAAGTGGCTCTTCAATGCAGCTGTAAAAAGGAAATTTATCTGAGAAGACCCATGCAGTGCTAAAAAATTAAGTAATAACTAACAGCTAGGACTATAAGTGACTCCCCAAAATATTTGTTTTAGTATAAATGCACATTCTCATTCGAATTGATGAATAGTAATACCTTAGAGTGACTGAACTACATACGCACCTTCTAGAACAACTTCAGACAAATCCTTGTGAACATTTCTCACTCTCATTCTTATCGCTGTATTGACGGTCTCGTTAACAGTGTCACGACGCCTAGTAATGATAAAAAAGACGGCAGCGCTGTAAATATATAGAACACTGTATATCTATAAAATGTTAAGACAAATACTGGGCAAATTCTGAATAAGGTTAGGTGCAATGCATATGGTCTTACCCTTTAGTCATATCCCATGCCAGAGGGTTTTCGTCTTGATCACGCAACGTTCTTGTCACAATACGCACTTCTGCCTAAATTTAAGAAATCAGGATATTTGGCATTTATAAGCCTATAGCATAACTAATTTTACAAAGAGAATTCCTATTTATCAAACAAATCCCGTCTGTGGGACTCTGTGCTTCAAAACTGCACACAGTTCCCGCGCTTTTTAAAAAAATGGCGACTGTCGTTATTCAGCGGTTTAGTAAAAGTAAAAGCGAGAATTTAGAACTCGATATAATGTAAGTGTAACATATATATATATATACATATATATACTTACAGAAACAGCTCTTGGAACGTTTACTTTTCCTTGAATCATTTGCCGTTCTGGTTGTTGTAAGGCAGCCAAAATTTGGCGGTTTTGTTGGTCGATACGTTGCAATAAGAAGCGCATTCCCTGTCCCACACCAAACGGCAGCGCCGCCTTCGTTGTTTTCTTGGTCGTTGTCATTGCTCGCAACATTAGGAAATTCTGGCAGTAAACGTTGTCGTTGTTCATTCAAAGAATTTTGAGCGCCACCAGGTAAGGTTGGTATAAGTACGTTTCTTCTTGCCACGGTGGAGTTCGTGTTTGCTCGGTCCCTGTCCGGTGTTTCACTAGCCCTAGTGACTGAGTGAGTAGGTGTACCTCGACCAGAAAAAGGTGGTGTTCTAGCCATCACGCAACAGAGTTAAGACGTTCTTCATAGTAGAATAATTTTCGACAACTATGTAAGTCACATATCCGAGGGCATCTGATAGCAAGTGACAAATGAAGTTTGAATTTCGTACCCATTGCAAGTTAGATCACGTGGTTAGTATTTAATTTCCTGATTTTATTAATCTTGTTTCATTTGGTTTAATACAATTAAACATCAATTAACTTAATGCGCGCATCGTTAGCGGCCTACTTGTTGCTTTGTCTCTGAGTAAATACAAGCTATAGTATCCCTGTTAAAACTAGTCTAGAAAGATTATATAAGGTAGTTCAATTTCACTTTGATATAATGGCAGAACGTTTTCACTGTTTCCATTGTGACGAGGAACTAGACTACAGAGCATTCCCGAGACATCGAGAAGAGTTTTACGATCAATCAACTAACACTTGGCAATAACGTTTTGTCTTATCTGAAAGCGACTCGGATCACGATGGCGAGCCTCATGATGAACAACCCGCTTGTTCATTTAGTGAAATAAACTCTAATAACAATTCCTTGTCACAACCGCAGGTTGAAACGCAAGAAGAGCTATTTCCTGATCAAGGTAGGTCTTCAGTTCCGTTCAGTTCAGCCAAGTTTTGGGTATTGTTATTAAAGTATAAATGTTCTTAATAGCATTAAAGTTACTATATTATATATATATATATATATATATATATATATATATATATATGTATATGTATATGTATATGTATATGTATATGTATATGTATATGTATATGTATATGTATATGTATATGTATATGTATATGTATATGTATATGTATATGTATATGTATATGTATATGTATATGTATATGTATATGTATATGTATATGTATATGTATATGTATATGTATATGTATATGTATATGTATATATATATATATATATATATATATATATATATATATATATATATACTGCCTGTAAAAATAATTATTCTTTCATATCTTCTACTGAAGATGGCATAAGTTTGCCGAAACATGTTTACATTAAAAAAAATTGTCGTTTACTTGAAGTTTAAAGTCAAAATACTAACTTAAAAATTATTATAAAAAGAAACGGGTGCAACAGATGGCCATCTATAAAGTAACTACATATAAACAGAACGATATATACATATAATATAATACAATACAATATAATATAACAATGCATGCAAGACTATAAATTTTCAAATTCACTACTTATTTCTCTATATATTTCTTTTTTGTTTGAACAACATCAGACAGAGTTAGGATAAACTACGATGAAGAAGAACACAGGTTCTGGGATGAAGATAAAGATAAATAACACAGTGATTCAGAAGGAGAGCCAGATGAAAGAGCAGGTAGAACAAGAAGACCTTGTGTCGAACTGTGGGATCTTGAAGATGAAGAATTGAATAAAGACTTTTCCCAGAATTATGAAGCTGATTTAAAAGAGCCAATTGCACAAGATTTTAAACTTAAGCCATTTATAAACTGGATAGTACTGTTTGTATGTTTCTGGTCAGCTTATTTTTCTATGTCGTCAGATCGAGCTGTTGACATACTTCTCGCATTTCTCCAAGCCATTTTTCAGGCTCTGAAGGAACTGTTGCCCACCGTTTTCTCAGCGGTAACAGGTGCTTTCCCCTCTTCTGTCGAAGCAAAGAAAAAGCATTTAAATGTGCAAGATAAATGTACGAAATATGTTGTTTGCCCAAAGTGTGATTGTCCTTACAAATTCGAAGATTGTTTTGAAAAGCGGGCGGGAGAAAATGTTTTAAAAACGTGTACCTACGTCGCATTTCCCCATCACCAGCAAGCGTTTCGTCGCACGCGATGTAATGCTGAACTTCTAAAGAAGATTCAAATGAAAGATGGAAAAAATAAGTTTTATCCGTATAAAGTTTATTGCTACTAAAGCGTGAGAGAAACATTAACAACCCTAATTAAGCGGTCGGGATTTGTAAGCAAATGTGAATCCTGGAGAAGTAGGACGGTTCCAGAGGGCCACTTGTTTGATATTTACGATCAGTGGCGTGGTGGCCGGGGGGGCCGGGGGGCCATGGCCCCCCCAGCGATGGTTTCAAGAGGGGCGCCGACACGGACGGTGGGCGCCAAAATTACCAAGAAGGGCCTGGATTAGTGTGTAAAATTTAAATTCTGGAATAAAAATTCTAAAACAATATAACGCGGTACTGTATGTATTCATTGATCTATTTTTATGATTATTGAAATTGTGACGTGCGACAGAACACGTCAGAACATTCTAGGCTTTAGAACACTTGCGTAAGCTTCACTTGCGTAAGCTTCACGCTTGCGTAAGCTTCACGCTTACGTAAGCTTCACGCTTGCGTAAGCTTGAGCTAATGAGCTATAAATAGTAGATCAAGTAATATCTGATTATTAGACATTATATAATGATCTAAAATATCTTAGACGAGACACTATATAAGGGCGGCTCGTTAAGACAGAAACATATGGACATATGGTTATTGGTTAAGTTATTGTTTTCAAAACTCGAGAAGAACTCATTATACGTACGAGTGGAACTATCGTCTGGTTTTCTCGCCAAGGTCAAGGAGGCAAGGACTACAGTACAGTCTACAGTGCTTAGCCGTGTCAAGACAGACAAAGTGAACAGTAAGTACTAAGTAATATTTAAGTATTTAACGTATATTCTCTGTATTTTCTTTAATTAACGGTTATTCGCCGAAGGCAAAGTGAATATTGGGGAATTATAACCGAGGGTATTAATCCCGTATTATTCCCCAATATCCACTAAGCCTGAGGCGAATAGGATGAGTTATAAAACATGAAAGAAGTTATTTTATAATTAAGGTCAGGCTATCAGAAATTATGATATCAGAAAGCTGTGTTGGTTTTTTTAACTTTTGTTCGAGCATACTTCAACTTTGATTACTACTAGTAAAAATCTTGATTTATGTCGTATAGTATATTAATTATAACCTGACTATAATTGTAATAATACGAAATAAATTATTCATTCCACGTCTAGCATGCAACAGTTAGATGGAAAACACCAACAAAAGCCGAAAACGAAAAAAATCAGGTGCAGAGAACAGAAAGGCAAGCCAAGCAAGGAAGGAAGAAAACGAAAGACTTGGATCGTTCATGAAAAGCCATTTCACAACATCAAGCAAATCATCACATGAAGACAATGCTTCCAGTAATGCTCAAGAGCCTATAAATGCTGCAGGAGACATAGAAGACGAGGAAGGCAAACATCTAAAGGATGGTGCAAGCCCAGACAAGCCATGTGATGTGGATGACGAAAACGACATAGAAGATGAAGTCGAGGTGGTTCAAGATCCTGTAAATCTTCCAGTATTTGATAACGAGAGCGAAGTTAGTGATGGGAATGTTCAAGATGACGAGATGGAAGTTCAAGAATCTGGATTGTCCGAAGAAGAGTCAGAAGACACAATTATCATCGAACAGTGCATGCTCCCGAGAAATCCAGCACTCGTAAATGATGGAGAGAATGAGACCACTGACCCCGCATTACTTGTTGGCGTGAAGTTCAGTATAGAGGATAAAGAAAAGCTTTGTAAAAGTAAACCTTGTCAGCCACCCGAATCCGTTTTGTCTGAGAGAAAAAAGAAAATTGGAGAACGTAACCGGTACTGCTCGCAGACGGTATTCTTTCACGAAGATCAAAGTATGCGCAAATGGCTTTCATACTCGCTTAGTAAGGATTGTCTATTCTGCCTCCCATGTCTCCTATTTTCAGATGAATGTTTAAGAGGTGAAAACCTGCGCCACAACCAAGGAAATGCTTTTACAAATGCTGGGTACTCGAACTGGAAGAAGCAGTACAGTGATATCACAAAGCACGAAAGGTCCGAAAGTCATATAAATGCCAAGATTGCGCAAGTTCTCTTTATGCAAGGTCGATCAATCGAGTCGTGCCTGGAGCAACAAGAAAAGAGCGAAATTTTGCGTCGCAAGAGAGAAGTCGTAGAAAACCGCAGTATTATGAAACGCGTCGTCGACACTGTTGTATATTTGGGAAAGCAGGGACTTGCTTTCAGAGGGCATCGAGAGTCGCTAACTGATGGCCCAGAAGCAAATAAAGGAAATTTTTTAGAGTCGCTGAATTACCTATCAATCTACGACGTTACAATTGACAACCATCTTGAACAGGTTAGAAATCAACAAGCTTTGTTGAGAAGAAGAAAGGGCGGGAAAAAGGGCGCCAAAGGACGGGGTTCGAAACTAACTTTCCTCAGCAACGATACACAGAATAATGTGATCAACATTATTGGTAAAGAAATCGCCTCACAAATTGTCAAAGAAATCGGTAATTGCAAAGCATGGGCATTAATAGCCGACACCACCCCGGATGTCAGTCACCACGAGCAGCTTGGTATTTGCGCAAGGATCGTTAATCGTATTGGCAAATGTTCCGAGCACCTGTTGTCATGCAAAAGAGCTTCGGGTACAAAAGCAATGGAACTATACAATCTAATCTCAGAAACACTTGTCTCGAAAGGTGTGTCGTTTGATAATCTTGTAGCACAAACATACGACGGCGCCGCGAATATGAGCGGTTGCTACAACGGTTTGCAAGCGATCATCAAGGAGAAAGTTGGAAAGCATGTTGCTTTTGTCCACTGTTATGCGCATACGCTTAATCTTGTTTTGTCCGACTCGGTAAGTGTTTCTGTTCCAGTAATAGAGAGCTTAAGCATATTAGACGTTTTTGAGACACGGACGGTGACCGGAAGAACAGGAATACAATACAGAACTACTGAACCGCGTATTCTTTGAAAAGACTTTTTTTCCCAAAACAAAGGCTATGAATAATCACATATCTAAACTATTAGCTTATAAGCTTAAATTTCATCTTTATATAAAAATACAGAACCTTTATTTTATATTGTAATGTAAAAAAATTATCCCCCTTAAAATACAAGTTTCAGTCTACTTTAAAAGCATGTCTATTGTAGTTAAACAACGATGACAGACCTCAACGTTCTAGAAGTTCCCGTTGTCTCAAGAACGTGAAAATGCTCTCAATGACGTCTTGTGTAGAACGACGACGGCGTTCTCTTTGCTCTTGGAATTTTAAATTGCTCATTATCATTGTTTTGAATGAAAAATGCTATTGAATTCAATCGCCGTCCGTCGCTCTAAAACGCCTGTATGCTTAAGCTCTCTAGTAAGCCTCTTCAGCGACCTCGAAGCCTTGTACGTTCTCTTTAGTAAGACACAAAAAATCCATGACTTGTTCGAAGCTGTCCAACGGGAAGACAACCTGAAAGTCCTCTCTCTAAAGAGACTCAATACTGTTCGTTGGCATTCGCGGGAGTTTTGTCTAAAGGTCCTTCTCTCTCGTTACGACTGCATTTTAAGTGTCCTGGAAACCGTTGCTTTCGACGCTGCATTTGAGGGAAACCCACGGAAAACGGGCGCTGGCTTATTGACGACGATTCAAACAAAGCAGTTTCTGGCTACCGCGTACCTCTTTCGAGAAATATTCGCGTCCACTTGTCCGCTAAGCCGATATTTACAACGCGTCGATGTAGATTTTGGAAAAGCTTTGGGTATGGTCGAAAGCGCGATTGATGAGCTTAATGAATTACGTAAAGAACCGGAGCGAATTCTCAGATGCGTGGAGCAAATGTACGACTCCCTCAGTGTGACTTGGCAACAACCAAGAATCAGACGTCGAAGAAGAATGGATGGTGAAAATGCCGAAGACGAACCTGCTGAAACACCAGAAGATGATTGGAAACGTAACACCTTTTACCTTTCTGTAGACACGGTCTTAAATTCAATGAAGAATCGGTTTGAGAAGAACCAACCCTTGCTCAAAGCATTTTCGTTGTTTTCCCCAAGTCGCTTCCCAGAGCTTGTGAAGAAATTCAAAACCGCACACGATCTTCAAGCGTACCTTAATACCTTTTGTGAAACGTACAATATAGATGCGTTTAGATGTGCTGACGAATTGTTTAATTTCGCTCGTTCTTTCGAGAAATTGGATTGTTCAACTGTGTACCAGCCCGACGAAGCACAAGATGATGAAGATGACGGGATGGACAGCGAGGACGATGATTATAATGATGATTACGAGAACGACGACGACGACGAAGTATCAAGCACGCCAGATATCGAGCAGAGCGACAGCGGCACCAAGGAAGCTGAAAAACAAACGAAGAAAAAAGTTCCATCTTTCTCTGAAGCTCTTTCACTCCTTTGTAACCCAGATTACAGTTTGGTTGATGCGTATCCAACTCTCTGTCGCGTTTATGCTATTGCTGTGGCCATCCCGGTCAGTTCGTCGACTGCAGAGCGTTCATTTTCTGCACTCAAGAGGGTGAAGACTCGAATTCGTTCGTCCATGGTTCAGGAGAGACTTGAATCGTTGCTTTCAATGACAATCGAGCGTAAAATTTTGCTCAAATGCGATAAAGACCGTCTCATCAACTTGTACGCAAAGCTTTCTCCCGAACTGTCAAAAGCTTGTGTTGCATGCGACATCCCAGCTCTAAGAAAAGTCTGTGGTTTTACTGGATGCAATTCCCAGCGCGGCTGCTCTAAATGTAAGAAATACTTTCCAGGAAACATAAACACTGGCATGGATTTTTCGGGATTTAACCGTGAGACACTAAGGTCAGATGAAGAACATCGTCGAGATGCGCAATTAATACTTAATGCAAGAACTGCTGAGCAGCGTGCTAAGTTAGTGCAATCATCTGGTACTCGCTACTCTGAGTTGTTACAGTTACCATATTTTGACTGCGTAAGGTATCACGTAATTGATCCGATGCATAATTTGTTTCTGGGAACAGCAAAACATATTATGAAAAATATATGGCTTGGAGAAGACAATGCAATTATTTCAAAAGAGAATTTAAAACATATTCAAGAAAAGGTTGACTCCGTCAAAGCACCATCGTTCTTAGGACGCTTGCCCAAGAAAATTTAAGCATCTTACGCCGGTTTTACCGCAGATCAATGGGAAAACTGGATTCTCATTTACTCAATTTATTCTCTATGGAATATTTTGCCCGAGAAGATTTAGAACTGTGGCGTTTATTTGTTTTAGCTTGTTATAAGATCTGTTCGCCAAGTGTTACTATACAAAAAGTTCAAGATGGTCATGCTCTGCTAATGCGCTTTTGCTCTACTTTCCAAGACAAATATGGTAGAAACAAAGTAACTCCTAACATGCACCTTCACACTCACTTCAAGGATTGTATTTTGGATTATGGGCCAGTGTACTCATTTTGGCTTTATAGTTTTGAACGGTTTAATGGTATTTTGGGGTCATGTAGCACAAATAATCGATCAGTTGAGATACAAATAATGAGGAGGTTTTTACAGAAGCTAGACATAAGAGATGCACAATTGCCCGAGAAATATCATCATATCTTTCAACCTGTCCTTGAAAAGATTAGGAAAACTCAACTAGGAACACTTGAAGAACAAGTACCGTATCCGCTTTCTCTTTTGAAGTTATCGCTTGGTCCTATTCAGCGTTGCTTAGACTGGGTAAACCTTGAAGCATATACTATTTTCCCGCCGAGAGTCATAGACACCCTTGATAATACTTATGTTGAGTTTCTTAAAGAGGTTTATGAAACAATCTTACCTCTTGGTACGGTTATCGAGGGGATGACCGAAATGTTTGAAAGAAATAGTTCAATCGGATATTCTGTTGTAAGATTGGGTTCCTCTGATTCTAGATTAGAACGTTCATCTTTCATATTGGCAAGCTGGTGCGGAAATGATGGCAGCAATATTCAGACAGATTCCTTCGACTTACGCCCTGGTGTTATCGACTATTTTCTTAATCAAAGCATCTTGGTAAACGGAAAGTATCAGCAGTTTTGCATGGCAAGAGTGCGCTGGTTTCAGCGACATCCTTCTAGAGATAGACTGGGCAAACCAAATTAAGTCTGGTGCAGAAACTTATTTGAAATAGGGGGTCCTGTATCATTTATTCCAGTACAAAGAATCCACAGTCAATTTGTCGCCGCTTATGATATAATTGATAGAGAACGAGTTTTAGTTGTATGTCCTTTGCAACGTAAATTGTATAGCTAGGGCAAGGTTGACTGATATCGTCAAACGTGACATCAGTAAAAAGGTACTCCACATGAACAGAAATATAATAATTGAACGGAGCTCGAAAGAAGTACAGGCAGCCATTACGTCGCATATATTATCTGCGGGGTATATATCTCCGGGCAATAAAATTGTTAATGAACTTTAATATGCGTACCAACAAATGATCGTAAGGTAAATATAGAACAAGACGTTATTTGCTGTAAATACTGCCATGTACCAAATGTGTAGCCAAACAAACATTTGACTAGCGCTGTAAATATAGAGATGTATGTGACATATGACGACATTTAGCCATAGGTTAAATGCGTGGCAAAAGTAAAGACTACTTTTGCCAGAGGTAAATGTGTTTTCATTCTTGGCAAATGTATAATGAATTTATCCACATAGAATATATATGGCAAATGTATGGCAAAACTATATTAGTTTTGCCTTTATTTTACCTGATCGGGCAAACAAGTGGGTAAATATGGCCGTCTATATTTAACCACTATTTGCCCAATGGGTAAAGCATGGCAAATGTATTTTTTCATGCAGTGGAAATCACTTACAAATAAAACAAACAAACCTCGTGTACGGTTCGTTGTTTGTTGGGGTCGGGCTTAACTTGTAGGCTTCGTTCCTCTTCATGGTGAACAACTCCCATGGACTACCTCTATAACTGAGCTGTCTGTGGACGTTCCGGGTTCGGGCGTGAGAGGTTGTTCCCTCCCGATTTGGGACCCCATGGGGACGGTGATTGGGGGATGGGCGAATGTGTACTTTCCCATAGCTTTTTGTATTATTACTCAGGCTACCTATCGTAGACCGAGTCTATAGGTTTCGGCTCCGTTTTTGTTTTGTTTGTTGTTGGGGTTTTTTCGAAATGGAAATCATTACGTCATCCCATCAGGCCTTGCGCGGCTGGTGCGTCGCTTTCCTGAATGCTGATTCAGTGTGTTCGCAGGCATAGACATAGTTATTGTTCAGCAATGCATATCGCTAGCAGGTATCTTCATCTTATATACGCTTACAATCTGACACGCCGTTGATTTAAGTGAACCTTATAAATGAACTTTAGCGTGACTAAACATGATTATTTGACACCCGCAGGCTCCCGAAGGGACTCGCCATATTAGCGTTGTGTTGAAATACGTTAAATACAGGCAATCGTGTTTTGTGTATTGCGAATTGTGTTTCCTGTCGGAGAGTTATATTGTGTTTTGACTATTTTCTGTGAGCAATCACGTTTAGACTTTTATAAATTTTAGCGCTGCATGCCATGTGATTACTATGTGATGGCTATGTGATTGCGAGTTTGCGGTAGCCCGAGTGAAAGCCTGAGCAGGTCAGTAATGTCGCCGACAAGCTATAGAGAATGAAACTGAAAGTACTTACAGACCTCAAATCTGCAAATGAGGAGAGACTTATGAGAGGAACACAAAGGTTTGTTCTGCTTGCTCCAAGAACTACAAAACACAGGTAATAAGTACCGAATAATGCCAGAAATATGTTGAACTAGCATGTCTGGTCGCCTTGGTATCGTGTTGTAGGTGTCATATTTCATGTGGAAATGTGTTTCAAAACATGGTTAGATATTTTGAATTTCTGTTAGAACGATTTTAATGAATCTTGCATCGACATGATCGCTGGAATTTGCCGATCCCAGCACCATAGATTTTGTCTACTGACTGTTTTAAGTGCTATTTTGCCCTTAAGATCCGTTTATTATAATTGTTGCTTTGCAATTGGCAAACCTGTCATGGAACGGTGTACTTCATATAAGATCATATATAGAAGACCCGTTGGGTTGTAATTTTCAATAAGTGCGCAATATCACAAAGCGGTTCTACTAACGGCGCACGCTGTTCCACCGGTTTTCTAGATGTGCGCAGACTGCGCTAATTGCAAAAATCAGTAGCCCGAATACACGCCTGACAAGAGGCGTCGTTTTATTTTGTTCTCAGACTCGCCCGGCTGTCAAGCGACAGAAAATGGTAGCACCGACGATTTTGGATCTCGTTACATTCTGGCCGAGCTGAGCACAACATTATGCGGGTGAATATTGATGGCTCCCGGGCAAGGGGTTTCCGATACATCTTCCGACCCACGATCAGTTTATTGCGTCTTTTGACGTGCCTCCTTTATCGCGGTTACAACCACTTTCTCGCGGGACCAGGAGATATTCACGGTAATCCCGAGGCCTGGCAGCTAATCCTACATGGCCATCCTATGCTGCTCGGATAATGCGCTGGATTTGCGATAAAGTGGATCTTCGAGACTTTGCGCACTTTTATCTGCAACCTATAAGGGCGTGAGTTTTCACTCAGATTATCGAAGCTATCCGCTATCGAAGTGTTTTGCAAATCATCGGTTGGGCAAAAGATTTACTAGTTTTGTTTCAGATGAGATTCTAACACGCGTGGCCATAGGCGCTCTTCGGGTTTTGGGGTGAGTGGATGTTAGGTGGGGCCATCCAAACCGGGGCATTAGTTGGATGCCCGATATTTTAACTTGTCGATGTGCGATTCCCCGTTCTCTTTGGATACACTTTAGATGTTCCTCGTTATCTCTATAAGGACTCGTATGTGATGAAATGCGACGACATGTCTGGTTATGACCACGTTCGTTTCCAGAGTCTTCTCAGACTTACGTGCCACACTACCCTTTGGTTGGAAAGAATCCATATATTTATCATACCATTGGTTTGGCCGTGTCTAGTTATCTTAAAGGTTTCTAGGACAGCGTCGGCCACGGTTGAAATCCAAATATTACCAGGGTTAAGTCACGTTGTCCTGAAAAACAGAGAAAAATCTTCTCGACGTTTCGAGCGAAGGCCCTTCGAAGGCCTCTCGACGTTTCGAGCGAAGGCCCTCCTGACGAAGGGCCTTCGCTCGAAACGTCGAGAAGATTTTTCTCTGTTTTTCAGGCCAACGTGACTTAACCCTGGTAATATCTAGTTATCTTAGGCGTTTGGGAGACCCATGTTCTTTGTATATCCATGCCCGTCTCAATGAAAACTTTTCACATCGACAGGTACTTGGGCTGTCATCCCCTTCAATTCGCTCCGATGCTTTCCAGCAACGGGCCGCGACCGCAGCTGTCTTTGTTCTGTTAGTGTTGGTACGCTTAGGTTACACGATTGGTTTTGTTGAATCTACGACTTGATTCCGTAACACAGGCGTTTTTGACCTCCGGAACGCAAAATTACTTCCTAGGTGGTCTTACGGGAGACTACCGTCGCTTGTAAGAAATTCGTTGATGTTAAAATCTTTATCTACGGACAATGAAGGCAAACTTGCACGTCGTGTAGCGGAGCTAGCAAAGACGCGCGAAACCTCTCGGTATTGAACACAACAGACTACATTAGAGCGAGTACTCGTGGGGAGTTTGTCTTCTTTGTCGTGTCCTCAGTCTGTTGCATCTGCGTTGCCTCGTGGGATTCAGTCTTGGGTGTTGGCAACCCTGCCGCTTGTATTACGACGGTAAGTTGTACTTGCGTAACATTCGCCATAGAGTGACTCCTCGTCAAGCGGAACCCGTACTGCTGACAGATTTGCACAGCATCGCACGTCGCATCCAGGCGTGCTTAAAGACATATGTACGACAGGTCTGGCTGGCTTTCTCTTTACGTGCATGGTTTTTAGTAGTGACGTTGCGGTTTCTATGGTGTTAGCTGACGTGGCGCTACACGACATAATGGACTTGGATGGAGGTCTCCTATTGAAACAGTTTTACACTACATCAACTCAGTTCGGTTCTCGACCCAACCGGTCTCGCGCGCCGCACATGTAATTAGCTAATCTCGATCTGGATACTGGCATGGCATATAAGGACTTTAATGCCTTGAAAGGTTTCGTACAAGCCTTTCAAGATTAGTTTGTGTTCTACCGGGTAACCTAAAGGTATCGGAGAGAACAACGTGTGATTAAATTGGATGAAAAGTAAGGTATGGGAGAGAAGATACAAAGCTAGAACGTCGTTTTGTGTGTTGTTGATGGTAATAACTGGGTGAGCTTGGGACAGGTTCGGGGAAGGCCGGAGTTGCTGTCCATATCTTATTAATGACAATACATTGGGCAGAATATTACACTATTCAAAGTCACTTTGAATATGGAAATTATGCCCTAGGGAATTCGTTAATATATATATAAGTGGATGACCATTCTCTCCATTGGCACTTGCAAGAAGTCCGTGGATGAACACGTTTTGGGACTGAGATGAACCCACCCACCCCATCCACATCCACATCCAAGCCCAGTCGAATCTGCGGTCACTCCTTCGCTCTCCGGTCAGGGTTCGTCCCGGCCGGAGTTGCTGTCCACATCTTATTAGTGACAATACATTGGGCAGAATATTACACTATTATTTTTGCTTTCGTTTATTACGAAATGGAGCCTGCTCTACTTAAATTAAAAGAGAACAACGAAGAAAAGGATACAAACAGCCGGTTTAATATATCTCGAAGCGAAACCAGAGGACCTGAAGAAACCAAACGCCGTATGGTAAACAAAACCTCGATCTGAATTGCAGTGTTTGTGGTCACTCAGTGGTCTCAAAATCATTCAAGTTTATAACGGTAGGGGATTTGTATTTTGTCCTTATGTCCTAAAACAATATACAGCTTCACGGTTTCGTGCTTTCCCTTTGCTCGTCCAAATAAACCATCAGTCAGCTTAACTAAAGTTAACTTAAAACACTATCTTAGGCTTGTATCACGCTTATATTAACCGTGCTGGACGTGGGCTTTGCCGGCTGTGATTCCAAATTTTCAGCTGAAACGTTGTCTGTTTAATACTTCTTTCCGGAATCCGATTCTACTGAATTGTTTTTATCTCAGACTCTATTATAAATGTAATTTTTGAGCTGTCAACTATTAATTCTGCCTTTGCAAAATGTACATGCATAGGGAAGCCATTTAAAGAGCTTGCTAGAAATAATCCCTTTTGAAACCTCCTAAAAACAATACATTTTTTACAACCAGAATTTAATAATGAAATCTAAGTTTTGCTTTGATATGTTCAACTTCCATTAAATGATTTAAATCAGTTTTGTCATCCTATCGACCTATCCATAAACTCTATAATTTAATATCCCAAGGATTTAATATCATTTGTTTTTATATTTGTTTGTTTTTATATCGGCTGTATAATCAGGAGTGCTTATTTTAATCAGGGGTTTTTGTTTCAAAAAAGCATGTAAAAGCGGGCGAGGGGTTTTTGCATTCATGTATTTCTAGTAAGAAGAATATTTCTTTACTACTACTGCTTTCTCAGCCTTTCTCACTCCTTTGTTTACTACTGCTTTCTCAGCCTTTCTCACTGCTTTCTCTATTCTCTTGGCTTTCTCTATTCTCACGGCTTTCACTCCTTTGTTTACTACTGCTTTCTCAGCCTTTCTCACTGCTTTCTCTAGTCTCTTGGCTTTCTCTATTCTCTCTTCCTTCTTTGCAGCCTTCGCATCTCTCTTGGCCTTTCTTTCTTTTGCGGCCTTTGCTTCTTTCTTGGCCTCCTCTGCTGCATTTCTCTTAACCTCCTCCACTATCCTTCTTTCCCTGTCGCCAACCTTTTTAAGAACTCTATTTAACTCAATAATCTTTTCCTTAGTCTCATCAAGCTTTATTCTGTTGGCCTTCCTTTCTCTTGCTGTATCTTTTCCATCAGAAATTATTTTATCTATATCTTCTTGTATCACATCTCTTGCACCTGTATTATCAGCTTTTTCCTCCTATCTTTTGTACCTTTCCATATACGCGGCATTCTTCATATTCCGGCGTCTTAATATGGTCTATTTTCTACCCCTTCTTTCTTCCTCTCTTTCAGCTTTTTCAGTAAGTTTTCTTAAAGTTTCTTTTGATTTTACATAATCTATTCTATCACCATATCTCTTCTTTCCCCAGTATCTAACTTGGCCCTTTTTATGACACTCAGTAAACTTGCAGGATACAGGCGCATCCACACCACAGCCACAATCATCTTTCATCATAATAGACTGCAGATAAAACTATGTCTGTTGTTTGCTATGCTTATGTTGGTATATATGCTTACCTGTTGTAGCGGCGCCTCCTAGCAAGCCTATAATTGGGATGTAGGGGCTGATGAGTGAGATGGTTGCTTCGATATCTTTCTTAAGTAGGGCATTATCTTTTAATTCATCTGTAAGATTTTCTGGGCTTTCTATAGCATCCAACCCACCAAGCATAGCAGCAAAGGTACTTAAGAAAAAATCTGTGAGAAACTCATATGCTTCTTTTCTTCTCTTAGCTATGAGCGCGTTGTGAATTCTGTCAACAACCTTATTCACTTTCTGGGTGATGTCTCCGTCTTCTGATGCTTTGATCAGTTCATCACGTTTCTTATCATCATCATCATCATCGTCGCCATCACTGTCCAAAATACTAATAATATCTTCTGCGTCCTCAGTTAGATCATCAACCAGGGATGTTTTCTTCTGTTCCTTCACCATTTATATACTAAAGGGCATATTTTATTAATGGATTGCATAACTCTGCGGATTGGCGTTTAGATTTATATCTAGATATTTGTGCGCATTAAGCAGCCTCATCAGAGAAATAGGGCGGAAATTAGATTGATCAGAGAGTGAACCACACTTAAAGATAGGAGACATCTTTGCCACTTTCCATGTATCTGGAAAAACACCTGTAGTAATACTGGTATTAAAAATAGATGTTAACGACGGTGCTATTTCCGGTGCAGAAATTCTTAAAAAATAGTTATTGAGTCCATCTAAACCTGCTTCTTTACCATCAGGTAAACGCTATAGACTAGAGAGAACAAATTCCTCTGAAATCGGCGGAATATCAAAAACTAAGTCACTCGAAAGCACACTACCGACCATGTCAGTAAGGTAGTCCCAGTTAGTAGCGGAAGGATAACTGATTGGTTGAATAACAGACGCTATACTGGTAAAATATTCATTGAATAGATTGGCAATATCCTTCGGATTGGTATATAATTTCTCATCAATGGTGAGATGACTCGGTAAATTCGAATTCTGAGATGGAGCTAAATTTCTAATTATTCGCCATAGATTTTTAGGATTGTCCAAGTTATTACGAATTGATTCCCGATAAAATAAACGCTTAGCACTTCTAATTAGATGTATGACTTTGTTTCTTGCAACACGATAATTACTCCATGAGGAATCCAAGTTGTTATGCGTAGCATTGTTATACAATCTATTTCGTTGACCAATAGCATCCATAATTTCGTCAGAAAACCACTCGGGTCTAAAGATTGATTTGACACGTCGCTGTTTTAATGGAGCATGTAAATTGAGAACATCCCTGAATAGACAGTACCATTGATCCAAAGCATCGTTTGGATCAGTGAATATATCCAAAGAATTCCAAGGCACGCATCGCAAATCATTAACAAAGCTATCAGCCATGAAATTTCGAAGCGGACGAAAAATTCTAGTACTATGGTCCGTGTTTTTTGGTTTGATTACCCTCGATTTCCAATTAACAAAAACTGGTAGATGGTCACTCAAAGAGATGTCCAATGTACCAGATTTTCGAACAAATTTGACATCATTGACAAAAATATGGTCGATAAGGGAACCAGAAGACGGTCTCGTCGGCACTGTAATAAGTTGTTTGAAGTTGAATGATTTGAATATATTTTCATAGCGTACACGGCTAGACGATTTCTGCAGCAAATTGAAATTGAAGTCACCCAATATTATTGTCTGGATATTAAGGCTATCAGCTCTCGTAATCATAGTTTCAAGGGAATCCAAATAAGAAACATTTGCCGAGGGTGGTCGGTAAACAAACGAAAAGAGACAAGGTCTAGAGCGAGGATAACATAACTCAAGCCAAATACTCTCAATGCCAGTAAGTTCCAAGTCAAACCGACGACACACTGGCAAATGGGCAGGCACATAGACAAGTAATCCACCGCCCTTCCCTTCAGACCTATCAGCCCGGAACAAGGTGTAATTGTCAACATTCAAAAACTCATCTGACCAGGATCCATCAAGAAAGGTCTCAGAAATTCCCAATAACAGCTTAGGTTTACACTTTTTGCGATCCGACACAAACGACAATAGAAGTTTAAGTTCGTCCAGTTTGTTTGTGATCGAGCAGATATTATAATGACAGATGTTTAAGCCACCGCTTTCAAGGCCCAATGATCCAAACAAATCGTCGAGCGAATTCACAAAACCGTCGGAATTTGGTCTTCTACAATTTACACCATCACCAGTATCAGTCGAAGGACCGGGATTACTATGAACATCACCGTCTAATAATAGTCTCTGAGGATTCCATTGAGCCCCTGAGTTAGAGTAATAAGATATTTTACAATAAAATAATTTCTTTCGTCGTGGTGGCGTAATCCAAGGGACAAAAAGTCGTATCCCAACTGGAACCCAATAGCGAAGCAGTATCTTTTTATACCATGATGATGAACAAACATCCAATTGACTAGAAGAGAAATTTACAATCCCACTAGTAGATAGATCAGTCAGCCTCACCAAGGAAACAAAAATCAGTAAAGTAATGATAGATTTTAAGAAGCATGAAGAGCTCGATGAAACACGTCCTCGCTTTATGACGTACACGTCCTCGCGAAGGGCTCTACTCAACGCACGTTAGTGCGTACGAGGCTGCTTATAGGCACTTACGACAGTTTCAACCTTGTGAGCCAGAGATGTGGTTGCATCTATCTATGGTTAAACAGGCATGGTCTGCGAGTAGAACTAAACGATTTACAGTTGCAACAAGTGATAATTTCTTAAATTGTGCCGCGTAATTTTGATATTCTCGTTATCGATGAAGTATCAATGGTATCAACGAAAATATTTGAACATGTCATACGAACAATAAATGAACTTACCGTCCGCCCACTCGTCTTAGTTTCAGGAGATAAAGCTCAACAACAGCCACTTGAAACTATGAATAGTGTTACTACTGCGGTTTGTAGTATTTTAGAAGAACCGCAGTTCTATGGCATGGTGTACAAATTTAATTTAACAATACAACACAGATGTGACGATGTTAAATACCAAGAGTTTATGAATCATATTAGAATGTGGCAGCCAACACAAAATATTTTGGACAACATTCAATCTGAGCGACTACAAACGATCGAAGATAATCCATCAGATAATGACATAATAGAAGCGTGTGTAAATAACCCACAAGCTGTAGTTTTAACGGTTTCTAGAAAAGCTTCCTCAAAAGTTAACCATGTTGTAATAGAAGCCCTTTTTGATCAGGAGGAACCATTGGCTGTTATTCAGTGTGACGATGAAACGGCACCAATTAAAATATATAAAGACATGAAGGTAATGATTACTCAAAATAGAGATAAGGCTAGTGGCGTTGTAAATGGGCAACTGGCAAATGTTCATATGGTTGAAAACAGTACTGTTGTTCTTCGTTTAAAATCTGGAAGACTTGTTAATACCTATCCTGTGACGTATGATACACAAAATGGCGATCGTATAGTTTGCTTCCCTTTTATTCCGTCGTACGCGCTTACAATTGCAAAGCTCAAGGACAAACACTAGAAAAGCTAATTTTGTGGATTGACGTCGATACTGTTCCACCTGGATCGGGTTATGTAGCATTGTCTAGAGTTAAACGGTTGGATGATTTAATTCTATTAACACGAATGAAAACATGCCATATTGAGCCAGTGCAGCTAATATAGAAACACTTTATCTCTAAATTGTAACACAAATACTATTTGTGCATTTTGTTGCTTTCTTTGTTTGTATTTTGTTACGTGCGCTTAGAGCACACTTCGTTGAATCGATTGACTGTAACAGTTTTTATTTATATTATCTACTTCAGTTGATGCAGGAGTGGCGGCAGAGCAGAGACGGGGCTAATCACTTTGCTTCTTTCCTGGAGATGCTTAGTATTCAACTCCGTGAAAAAATTATCATTTATCGGGAAATGATTTGCCAAATATAGCGCACTTTTTAACAATTAATTAAAAATGTAAAAATAAATTTAAAAAAAATTGTATTGCAGTTACGTTAATGTAGAAGAACACTTCTCTGTTTTGCGTCGTTGTTAAGAATGTATCACTATTCACCTGCGTTTTGGTTAAATAATTCTTTATTATAGTCAATGGTAACATTCGAATATATACCTGTATGGCCGTTTCAGCTGTTTCCCATGGTTTATGTTACAAATTCGTAGAATAAAAAAGGAACGTTGAAATAAATTACGAGTCATTTTCTATTATTTATCCAAGTTTTTTGGCCTCATGAATTAAACAAATACGGATTGGTTACCAGTCCTGCATCGTGTGTGTAGTCATCGCTTTCATTTGGATAACTCAAATGTGAAACTATTGAAGTGACGTAAAATCATTTGCATCGAGAAAAATTTTGACGTGTATTAAAATTGTTAACTTTCGAATTCAATAAAGTGGTGTGTTGAACATTTTGAAAATGTTCTTTTGCTAAATTAATCGTGTTTAAAACTTAGTAAGATGTGCTATTCATGTCGTCTTGTTGAAGAGAAAGGTATTACAGTCCTCGTTTCTATCGGGCAAAAAGATACGTCTTAGTATATGCAGTAGTGCTACTGTAATGAACGACAGTTAGTAGAGAATAATTGTAAACGGTTGTTTTATATGTATAGAATAATTGAAGAAACATGTTTATTATTTGCAGTGATTCAACAAGAGGAGTTACCATTACTGGTGCGACATTACAATGTATGTTTGCTTGTACTAACTGCTCAAAGTAAGTCGATTGCTGCTGTTATTTATCCCTTTATCCCTAAAATCTTTAAACTAACAAAAAATATTAACAGTCTTTTGTCTATTACTTGTTATTTTACTGAAGCTATATGGCTATGCTATGTATCTGTGTAATATTAATAGAAAATTTGATGTCACTGTGAATTAATTAACTGAACAAAATATAAAGCGTAACACATTACATTTATATACTTCTCCATTCTGTCCAAAAGTAATAAAAACTTTGAAATGTTTGCTCATCTATAAACCAAGTTAAGATGGGAAATACTCTGTCAATGTGCCAAATAGTATAACGCTAAAACTGGTTTTCGGATTCTTCGGATTCTTCGCAAAGGCTGACACATTCAGTCTAGGTTTCTTTCGATTTGATAGAAGTTACACTTGTTGACAGGCTCTTGAACGTTCAAGGGCACTCTACCACTGAGGTAACTTCAACAGTTCCAGATTCATCTAATCAGTCAATGTTCCCTTCCGTCGTGGAAGCATCCACATCAACCCTTCTCCTTACAGGCAACTTCCTAGATGTCGTAGGTTTAATTTACTCCAGGGAAATATTGACTGTAAGTGTCCAGCATACATCTTCTTACTTCCATCGAAATGCTCCAAACAAATTTGTATATGCGAAGATTCCAGTTCTAATGCATTGTTTTTGAATTAACCTTTTGTGTTCCTTACGAAGACCTTTATTCTTGGGTATACGATAAAATAACAGTTGTGTATTTTTTCTGGAGTAATTTGTACACAGTGCAACATAGCAACTATAATGAGAACCCATGGCCATGCCAAGTTTAGTGTTTTTCATGGTTTGTCCTTCAAATGTAAGCCTTCATAACATTTGACCTGCGGTATCAAAATGTTTTCACATGATTTTGGAAATTGGCTATTACCAGATTTTCTTTAATGCTCTATTTTTAGTTACAATCAGTTACAGATTCCGTTAATAGATCTAGAAAATATTTGTGTCCATTTTCAATTCGTAAATTTCCAGATATTTACACTTCTATATAACGGAAGTTGCCATGTAGAAAAATAAACGAAGGTGGGTCAATTCGTTAATTATCAGAATTCGTTTATTGATCTATTTTTAGTTCTTATCAGTTCTGTTTGTGCCAATAGATCGAGAAAATATTTGTGGCATTTGTAATCGGTAGATTTAAAGATATTAACATATCTATATAACGGAAGTTTCCATGTAGGTAATTAACAATGTTGTGTTAACTCGTTAATTGTCAGAATTTGTTAATTGATGTATTTTTACTTACTGTAAGTTACCGATTCTGTCAATAGATCTAGAATATATATGTGACATTTTATACTCGGTTGATTTCAAGATATATGGAAAATAAACGAAGGTTTGTGGATTCGTTAATTGTCATTCGTTAATTGTTTTCTTTACAATATAGTAGTATAGAACTTGAGGCTACCGGCGCACTTTTTTTTTTTTGCCAAAAACAGCCTCAAAATGATAGAATTTAGTGGGGAGGGTTGTTTGAAACGGTAAGCTTTTTTTAAAAATTTTTTAAGTATAAGCAAACGGGACGAAAAGGGACCCCAACCAAAAAAAAAAAATGCTGGAATTCATCAAGAAAGGATGTTTGAAAGGGTGGGTTGTTTTCTCACTTTTCAAAGTATAAGCAGACGGGAAAAAATGGTTTTGGGAGGTCCCGACCCCAGTCTTATGAAAACGCTCCATAACGGTTAGGGTGTGGTTCTGACACACATCTCACTTTGTTTTGTGTTGGTACACATGTTTTCCCACAGTTATACCTCCGGATAACAGTCCGAGACATGGTATGTACGGTGTGATCATGGCTACAACTTTACCAACGTCACTTTTTAACAGTTTGTCTTTTTGTAATTCATTGTCTAGCTCCTCAGAGCTTTCTACGGCGTCCAAACCACCGAGAACATTAGAGAATCTACTGATCAGCATATCAGTCAGGAATTCATTAGCTCTTTCCATTCTTCTGGCCTCATACTCAGCGTACAGCTTATCCACAACCTTTACCGACGCTTTTTTGATGTAGCTGACTGACTGAGTTATCTCACCATCCTCTGATAGTTTTATTAGCTCACTTCTCTTCTTGTTGGTGTCATCGGTTGGTGGGGGTGTTGGGTTGGTTTCCTCAGTCTTTTTCAGATCATTGACGAGCTCATCGACAAGGTTGGAGATTTCAGTAGGTATTTCCGTTTCTGGCCCCCCAACAGATGCCTCGGCTGGTTCTGCAGCGGGTGTCTTGATTTTTTTTCCAACTCTCACCGTTTTAGTTTTCTTTTCGGCCATCTTACTATAGATCAGATTTTATGATAACCACCTTATACGCGTATGGATGCCTTAACATAATCTCAAGCCTAGCGTATTTGTTTTCTTTTAGCTTTTCAGTTATCCCTATGACGTTTTCACGGTCTAAGCCACCCAGGTAGTCATCAGTGATGACCTTCATATCGGTTTTGTTGGGGTTGTAGAACGTTACCAACTTACTGATATTCTCCCTATAAGGTTTTGTGATAGCTGTTAGCTGTTGTGTGATTACGATAGTTGACAGATCGTAGTGTCTGGCGCTGAAGGCTAATTTAACCAACTCACTTGTTCTGTTCTTTACGGGTTGTCCACTGGCACAGTCGTCGAGGACTATCAATGTTTTGGACCCCTTGAATATTCGGACGATGTGTTCTAGTACAATTTCAACGTCGTCCTGACTACAATCCACAGCGATGAAGTCCGGGTCGGAGGTGTATTTCCAGGTGGTGTAGGTTTTGTTCCAGCTGAACGTTGGACAGAGCAGAACGATGTAATCAAAAAACCCTAAGTATTCATCTTCCAACATCCTCAGGAGATACCAGGTTTTCCCACAAGCTGTCATACCAACGATCAACATATTGAACGGATGATCCATTTAATACTAAATTGATTTTAGGTTTTTGTTTACCATATTTACCAAACCATCACTCAGCACAAAGATCCGACAGACTACGTTAGCCACAGTCACCTTCTTAGTAATCTCAATCAGGACTCCAGACTGTGTGTTAACAATTCTTTTCCCAGTTCCGATACTATCACGGTCCTCAATACTTCTCAGATCAATCGCTAGAGCGAAACCATTCTTATAGAACTTCTGGATTGTCATAAACTGATCTGTGTTTTCCCTTCCACCAAACAGTCTCTTAGCCTCATCATAGAACCGACTCTTTGGGATCCCCTGACTGAAGACAGCGTTGGGTACGCCCTCGATTGTTAGCTTAACACTTTCGATGTTTGGGTAGACGTATTTCTCACTATCAGTTCGGGTTTTATTTGTGAACATCATCACGATCCCTTTCATGGACTTTCGTGGGAGGTTAATGTGTTCGTTGATCAGGGTTGATCCAGCCAACCATTCAGTTGACTTCATTAGCGTCACATGTTCGTAGGACAGCGATCGGCCAGCTGTGTACAGCGACGTTATTTCACTGGCGATGTCGGTGTTATCAATTGTTTCATACTCCAGCTCAAGGTTTTCTAATGTGTACCCGTCAACGGTTTCACTTGACTGGGCCACCATAACATCACTCGCTTTCGGTAAGCTAATGATGTAGCGGAAGTTGTTGTACATCTCAAAGGGAGCATATAGTCCATGGTCCCCGAGGATCTTATCCAACCTCACCTTCATCCTCACTCCATGGATTGTGAGCATTAGAGCGTCAGCTACCTTTTCAGCGTCCCCAGAGGAGGCCCCACTGTCGTCCTTGGACATCAGCTTTCTCAGGTTTTCTGGACCGATTCCATACACAACCATCTGATCCCTCACACTCTTCGGTAGCCAGAGATCTTTGTTCACACCGAGGATACTTTCACCCGTGTTGTCGTAAACAGTTTCACCAGCTAGCTTGACGACCAACCTTTCGACAAGGAGTTTGGAAAGATTGTGTAGGAACCACGACTTGGTATTAGCGTTTTTGAAGTCGAACAATAAGTGAAAACTACCCGGAACCAGACAACTATCAGGTTTTAGCTTTGGTATGTCGATGTAGAGGTCCTCACCAGGGTTGACTTTGTTGGGGTTCATGGTGATTGTGTGTCTTGTCCTACTTCCCTTGATCTCCGACATTTTCGCCCGTCTGAATCCAGGTAACAGCTCTGTCTGACTTCTGTTGGTCATATACTACATAACAGGTTTTATTTTCGGTTTTTGTTGTTTTTCCAGTAGTCATACAATAACCACGTCATAGCTATGGCAAGAACCCACAGATTGTTGGCTAACCACGCTATTCCTTTTGCTCCCCAAGTCAGAACCTGTGCTATCACACTGAATAGTGGTGCAAACAGAGGTCCCAAACTCTCACCCAGATTAGCGAGTGCCTTAGCGAAACCACCTACAGCTCTTGCTCCCCCCGAAACAACCTTTCTGGCCGCAACAACTATTGTGGTTATGATCCCAGCTATGGTGATGGCTATGGCAGACAGACCAACCATATTTCCCTTAGCCCACCACTTGAAACGTTCCAACCTCTTTAGGTCATTGTTTTCCACCTCATCTTCTAAGATAGATATAACATCAATGTGTTGGGGGGCGTCACCGATCCTAATTCTTATTGTGTCTGCCTTCATTTTCGCCACCTCAATGAATTTTTCATACAGCTGCCTCTTACGGGGATCCTCTTCATCAATTGCTTTTTCTCTATAGTATATGACTTCTGTTTCAAGGAGCTCAATCTTTTGTACACTTGTACCCTGTGGTTCGAGCATTCCTATGAATTCTCTTACTCCCTGCTCAGTTAGGATTTCTCTAGCCTGTTCTTGTAGGTCCTCCTCTCTTTTCTCAAGCACACTCTCACTCTTTGAGATGACCTGTGAGGCTATATCGTTCACGACTTTCTGGGGGGTTGTGGGGTCGTTGTTAGCCTTCTCAATAGCCCCTGAGACTTTTTTAGAGTGTTCCTCTTCAGCCTCCCTTAATAGCTTTTTGAAACGCTCGACGGCTTCTCTATTACTTTTTCCCTCATTATACACAAACTTACTCTTTTCACCCTCCTTACGTTTCATAATTCTTTCATTATTAAATTTCAATCCGAGAAGACCACCTTTCTTACTATAAACAGGTCTAACACCTAACAACAATTCACTAGATTTCACACCATCTGTTTTGTTTACCTGTATCCCAAGCGTATCCATGATGAGTTTTTTCTTAATCTCTGTAAGATGTCTCTCATGTGCCCTAGAACCACTGTCGAGACTAAAGCTACTGTTGGTACGGCTAGTTCCCTCCCCTGTTACGTGGGTTGTACCATCCCTACCAGGCGTCCAACCTACCGTTACTGTTCTCTGATCTTCATCCGCGAGGCCCATTTCGTCAGTATCTTCTTCTTCCTCTTCCCTCTCCTTTTCCTTACCGAGATCATCCATTTCGAAGTCTTCTCTCCCTTCAGCCATTATATACTAGCCTATGTACAGTTCAAGCAGAACAGCTCCAATCCCAACCGGTCGACCTACTGACTGATCATTGTTTCCACGAACCCTAAAGGTCATCTTACCATAGACACCCTTACGGATCTCAGCTTTCGACTCAATGTCTGTGTAGTGCTGTACGCTTCCTTTCAGACTCTGCTCAGAGGTTATCGGAAGAGTACCAATCAGATTACTCCTCCTCCCATTGTCCAGACTTTTCTCACTCTCAACAGCGTCACACGAGATCCTGACATACCTCAACCCTCTGTTGATGTCCACCTGATTAGGACTATTCGTCCACCCACCACCACCAGCAGTTATCACATCGTTCTCACCAAACCCCAAAAGAAGACCCATCTTCCCAAGTTTCAGCTTTTCAGACGTTTTCACCTTAGAAGTTCCGTTGTAAACATTCTTTCCGAACTCAACCACCCCACTGCGGGTCCCGGCTAAAGTCTTAACGAACGTTTCCAACGCGTCAAAGTTCAGATAACCTTCAGGAGTGGATGCCTCCTTACCATCAAACGACACCGAATCGTTCAGACCTGACACCACATTGTTATAGTTCCAGTATACCGTCGCTTTCTTCAGCATTATTTGTGGTCTTGGACTTGTCACCATGATAGGTTGTTCGAAGTAGACAGTCTTTTCACCGTTTTCAATGAATAATGTTAACCTCATCCTCAGAGTATATATTAACCCAGGTTTTGTACGTCACTCTCAGGTATCCATGAGTTGTGCTTACTGTCATAACCCAACCACTTGACCAACACCATCTTCTTTCCAGCGACTCTCTTCCTCCTCAACACCTTCTCCACCCTATAAACGTCATCCTTCTTATCCACCGGCGACAACTCCTCCTCATAGAACTTTCCGATAATCGGTTCGTTATCAGCGTCCTCTATCTCGTAAACGTTTGGATCACCACGAATGACCTTCGTAATCCTGAAGATTTCCTCAGTGAAGTTAGCCTCATAACCTTTCGTAAATATGCTCTTATACTTTGACACCCTCACAGTGTCCCCAACCCGGAACTTAGGCGGAGGGTGATCACCAAAATGGTGACCGAACAACGTATTCCAAACCTGATTTTCGTTTGACTTACCGACGTCTCTGGGCTTCAGCATAACAACACTGTGTTTTGTATTGTTATAACCCTCAACGAGATCATCCAGGACATCAATCCACCTATAAGTCCCCTTGGTGTAGAAATACTTCCACATAGCAGTCTTAAGTGTTCTGTTGAACCGTTCGACGACTGCTGCTTTCTTGTCCGAAAACGTGCTGAAGTACTCAACACCACGTTCCTTCAGCAGGCCTTTCACACCGACGTTGTAAAACTCCTTTCCGTCGTCGAACTGAGCCAGGTGGGGGTAAGTGCCAAAGCGACCTCTGAACTGTTCCAACAGCTTATTTACAGCCCCGGTCATGTTTTTCGTGTCCTTTCTGTAAACGGGAACAGCGAAAGCATACCTACTCAGAATCTCAACAGCCGTCAAAATCCAGTAGTACCCTCTATTCTGGTTCTTATACTTCCCCATATCAACCAAGTCCATCTGTATCTGTTCACCAAGGTGGCTGACGAACGTCTGTCTGAAGTTATGCTTTCTCACAACCGGCCTATACCTCGTATACGTGTCCTGTGTTTTCAGCCAGTCCCTCACTACCTTCCTACTCACATCAAGACCTTCTCCCACCGCCTTCTTGTACAATCGTTCAGCCGACTGATACCCTGTTTTTGGATTGTAGTAAATATCTCTCAGTTCCTGTTCCAGCCCAACCCCAGCGTCCATATAACCTAACCTATGATATATGGATAAGACCCTAAGAGAGTTTTTCACCAAATACCCATACGCCGATAGAACTAAGTTCATAACTGATTCAGTTTTCGGTCAGTCAGAACCTGGTGTGTTCTTCGGACCTATCAACGATACATACATCTACACTGGCGACAGAGATTTTAAGAACAATAGAGACTACACCAAGTACTTAACAATAAATAAACCACCGCCCAGATTTCCGAAGATATGGCTTGGTGGTGGTACGGTACAGAAGATTCAGGGTAAGCGGCACTGGAAGAGTGACATTGAGGGAAAATACGACTTCTCGAAGTTCACGTATCTATCAGACAACGCCATAGACTACGACCTTAACAATTTCAGGATCTACGTTAACGACCAGGACTCCTTTATGGCAAAGTTACCAGTCCCGGACCCAGGGAACCGGACGGACATCGCGGTATGGTGGAATAACAGTGAACCTTATTACCAGCTCATCTTTGCTGTCTATCTCAGTTCGTACTGCTGTGGCGTTGGGGTGGAACACTTAAAATTCTCAGAACACGTCTATCCGATGGTCTCCTCAATCATGCGTTTCCACCTCTATTTCACCACGCGACGTATACTAAGACGTCTGATAACGGAAAAAAGGAGTGACCTAATGAGGGAGTTTGGCGTTGGGCACGATGTAATTGACAACATGGTGAACATACCTAGAGAAAAAAAGTTTCTGATTAATCCGAAGTCTGGTTACAAACACAACCGTTCGTTCCGTGAGTGGATGTGGCGTCTCAATAGCGATTATAAGACACACTACAGAAGGTTCATCCCTTTACAGACAAATGGTTTTACCAGGGTAGGTCTGCAGTATCTGAATGAGTCCATCGAGGCTTATGTTTACGCCGTTCTTGGTTCACAGGCTAAAACAAGGGTTAGCGTTGTTAACAAAGGTGCTGGCAGTCTCGAGACACAACAAGAGTTTAGAGTCCTTGTAGAGGATGCCGTCGTTAACTATTCCGTTAGTACCTGGATTCTGAATATGAACAGGGCAATATCAGATACTAACGTCACCCAGAACCTAGCAATTAGCCCTGATACGTGGTTAGTACCAGGATCACTGACAATACTGAAGGAGAAAATCCTAGGATACAACAACCTACTGGAACGTGCGTCGGAGGTGATGAGGTTTGGTATTAATTCTGAAGTCAACTACCAAGGTGTTCACAAACAGTCACCAAAGACACACCAAGAAAGCGGTCCACACCTGGAAACACTAGACGACAGTGACGGACAAACCGACAAACCAGATGTCCATACACCTGACAGACCAACCATCCACACACCTGACAAACCAACCGTCCACACACATGATAGACAACCAAAGCCAGACAATCTGGGAATCCTACTAGTCCTAACAGCTGTGTCTGGGTATCTGTTCAGTAAATACGTCTTATAGTATATGAGTCTGTTTTATGGTCACAACAGACTGGACACAGTGACTAATAAACAACTCAACGAAAAACTAAAAGAGGTCCTTCATACGAAGCCCGACTACAGGGTCATCTTTGACCTGAACGTAACCAGATCCAGTAAGAACGCCGTCTCCAAACTCCCTCCTTTTGTTGACTACATAGAAGACAGGGATGGTGAGACCCACTCAACCATGTTTTGGAGACCCCCAAGTGTCAACCCACAGCTGAGCACCACCGGCGACCGCCACTTCCTTTACCCTGAGACGACGATAAGAACAGCCTTTCACGCTAACGTGCCCAGATTCATGTTCACCGATATCTCAGTTTTCGTTGTGGTAAAGAGGAATAGTGTGAGATCGGCGTCGGGTACCTGGGAGGTAATCGTTTCCAATAGTGACGATGGTGTCGGCAGAAGCCTCGGGTTTCTGGCTGGGGTGAACGACAAACTGGCCTTCACCGGATCATCATTAGATGTTCTTCAGGTGAGCAAAATTCCAGCGAAGTTCATCGGTAAGAAGTGTTTAGTATCCATTCACTGGCTATCTGGACTTGTTGTGTCACACGTCAGGATAAATGGTGAGGTGTTAAAAGACTCATTTTTTATCAGTGACATCGGACAAGTAGGAAAACCTTATTTGGGTGTGTTTGCGTTAAACCATCGGAAAAAGTGCTACTCAGACATCAACTTTTACGGTATGAAGATTGTGGAGGGTCGTCTGGGGGATCCTGAGATTGAGAAGATCTGTAACAGGACCATGGTTGAATATGGTCTGTAATTAGAATGAAGAAATAAAGAAAAAGCATTATCACCTTCAACCACATTGGTAAAAACCTCCAATCGGCTGAAGTGGACAAACTAACCCGACTCTATTCGTATTACCACAGGTTAGCGACTTGTTACAAATGGAAACACACCAGGTTGAGAAGACTGAAAATGATCCTCGAGACGGTCTCTATTGGGTTGACTGTGATTGGGGGGATAGCTGGTGGTGTCACAGCTAACCCATTGATCCTCGGAACCATAGCCGGTCCTGGCGTCCTGATCCAAGGGTACATGACCAAGTCTGGAATGCCTGGTAGACTGGAGAACTGTGAATTCGCTCATATCAACTATCACAAGGTTCTAACACAAATCAGAAGCTTCCTACGTGGGGCTTCCTACGACGACAGTGTCTTCCTATCCGACGTCCGTGTACTCGACGACATTGTGACTGAGGTCTGTCCACATTCCGACAGTATGATCACACGGTACCATAGGACCTACGATTCAGCTGAGTCTGCCGGGCCTGGCTAATGGTTCTGACTATCTCTGGTATGTAAACGTCTCGACCGTTCACACGGGTCATCCAACCGTGAAATCCATTAGGGATCCCATTGAGGGTACTGACTACCTCCGACTCATCCGGACCGAAGTCTTCCCAATCGAGGGTAATCACCTTAGTTCCATTAAGGGCCATACCCTCAACCATTTCTTTCATATACCTTTGTATCCACCCAAGATAGTCCTTAGTTACACCGGCTCCACATTCCCGACCTCTTCTGAGCATTCGGTCGTGACAAGTGTCAACTGAGGCCTGTAGGAACAGTAGGGCATCAGGGGTCGGGAGTAGATTGTTTAGTGAGTGGAAGACCTGGGAATACTCAGAAAACTGTTTGTCGGTTATCCACCCATTACGCCAACAGTTCTTAGTGAAAACCATACAGTTGTGATGTGTTCGCTCTACAATCACATTCTTCCCTTCGTTGATTAACTCCAGAGCCTCTAGGTAGACGCCGAAACTTTCATTGAGGAACCAGGTTTCCATTTCGTACGCCCACGTCTTAGGGTCGGCGTAAAACCTTTCGAGGTATGGATTGTCGTCAACTGGCTCCTCAGCAAGGTAATAACCATTTCTTACAGCGAATGGTATAGCGAACGTTGTCTTTCCCACACCGATGTTTCCGTCGAGGGCGATCAGCCGAGCACCGAGCTTTGTCTCAGTCATTATACCCCAGGTATACGTTACAATCCTAAACCTTCCGTATTTTATATGAAGATTCCAAAGAGACTTAGACGACCCATACTGATTATCTTCCACGCCCTCAGAAGAGCTATCGGGGTGATGAGACATTGTGTTAGGAGGAACCGTAGGGGGGAGTACTACGTGACTGAGTCTGTTGTTGTCTGGCCGACGGTCTTAGAGACCCCTACAGATGGTCTCACAGACTTCCTACAAACAGCCTCAGAGATTCCTACAGATGGTCTCACAGACTTCCTACAAACAGCCTCAGAGATTCCTATAGATGGTCTCACAGATTCCTCAGAGACGACCCCGGAGATTCCCACAGATGACCTCACAGATGAAACATAGATTAGTGTATAGATGGCTGACGAAACATCTGAGAAAACCTTGGAAGTCCCTAAGGTGACATCAGCGGTCAAGACGGAGAGAGTCAAGGATCCGAAACGGGTGGAGGCTGGTAAACGACTTGCTCAGATATCGAAGACAGCCAAGGAGAGGAAAGCCAGAGAACGGTTGGCGGCTGAGATTGGTCCTGGGGTTGGTGGCCGGTCAGCTTACTATGGCTACATAATCGGAACTGTTGGGTTGGTTATCGGTGGGGCCTCACTTTATTACACTATGAGGCAGGAGAGAAGGGAGGTTCAGAGACTGAAAACCGTTGATGAGGAGAAGGTAATGGAAGGAACTGTCGAACCACAGAACCCCGTTCGGACTTCCCCGGTTTTAGACACCTTCGGTGAATGAAATATGTGTTAGTATAATGTCAACCACCGACCGAAAAGAACTGATGAACGGAGCTCTACGACGCCCTCCTGATCACAAGCGGAGCTGTGGCGGTCTCCATGGCTTCGAAGAAGGTCCTGAGGGAACCTTTGGGCACTCCTGAATCTGTAAAGGGTACCGTCAAGCTAGCTCTAGCCGTTGGAATTAGTACAGTTGGGATTAAATATGCCCAGTCGAAGGGGTACCTACCGGTTGACCCTTTTTCGAAACCCAAGTAGCCTAAGGGGGTTCCATACTCGGTGGTTATTATGGAGGTCGAGACACGTTGGCTGCCCCCTATGTCTAGGGGAGAAAGAGATGTACAGAACGCTTTACGCGTTAACAGAATTGAGGCGGTTAGGGAGAAGACCTTTGATGGGTTAGTGGGGTTGGGTGGTGGCCTTCTGAGGTATGACTTCGCGGTACCTACTAATAGCGGTTTCTTACTGATTGAGTATGATGGTGAACAACATTTCAGCCCTTCCACTTGGTCTGGTAAGCTGACCCAGGAGGAGGCAGAAAGACGCTTTAGGGTACAGAAGATACACGACCGGATGAAAGACGAGTACGCCGAGAACAACGGTTATCAGATAATCAGAATTCCGTATTGGGAAAGGCGTAACATCCGTTCTATTATCGGATCTTTGTAATGAAGCGTATTATCTCTAGTTATATATATGGCTAGTGTGGTTGCTGGTGGACTGTTTAACGCCTTGGCCTTCGCGGGTGCCGGATTCCTGTTCTCAAAGTTAAATCACACCGGGTATGAGGCTGAGATTAAGAGACACAACCACGCCCTTGAGCAGTTGGCCAGGGCGAAGGAGAAATGGTATGAAAGTGAAGTGGATAAGAAGGATAGGATACAGAGGTTAAGACAGGAACTGTCTGACGCCAACGCTGACATCAACACAACGAACCATGCTCTGGATATGTTGAAGGATAGGCTGAGACAGGTTGGGTTTTCCCAGCCAAAGCCTGAGTTGTCTGACTATTACAAACCATCGGGTGAGATGAAAGAGTATCAGACCCTGTTTATCGGGTCTGTTGGTCTGGGTGGTGGGTATCTGATGTCTAGGTTTGTTTTGTAGGGGTTAAGGGGATTTGTTAGGGTTTAGTTATAATGTCTGTTTCCTGGTCGGATTTACCGAAAGGGCTGAAGGGTTTACCGTCTTCAAGCGTTGAATGGGTCTGTAAGCAGATGGGGATTGAGTTAGTACCCCCGACCCGGGATCCGCCCGGACTTAGCACGAAGTTGTGGTGTGGGGATTGTTCCAGATTTCGTGTAACGGTGAGCACTGAGATGTATTCCTGTCCAGGATGTGGTGACACAGAATATGGATATGTTGTCGGGAGATACCGGGCGGCTGTTGGTCGTAGAATTGAGCATTCGAGAAATCATTGGATGAGGAAGAGACTCACCAGAGTTGTCAGGGATACAGCCGTTGACGTTGTCTTATCCGACTTTTCCAAAGTTCTCCAAGTGATGAGCAGTAAGGGTCTGATAAGAGGTCGTAAGCTATCCAGATACAATTATTACATCATCAGATTGTGCTTAAGAAGAGGGATTAAGTTACTGGGTAACCTAAAGGATCTTAAAAAAGGAAAAACGAAGGACTTGTTTGATAACAATCTGTTCGGGATTGTGTATAAAGAACTTGGTTGGGACCGTACCCCGGACAAGTTCTACACCAGGTGGTAAAGACGACACCTAACGGAATGTGATCACCCCTGTTATAACGATGAGCTCAGGTGTTATGATCCACCAGGACGACGACTATTCCGACGAAGACCTCCGTCTCTACGAAAGACTAATCGGTTACGATATAAATCAGTTAGACAGAGCCTTGAGGGGTAAAACCAAGTCGTTCAGTTGTGCTGTTGTGTCCCAACACCCACTGGAACAGGTAAACGCCCTCAGGAATGATGTGGTACGGTTACTACGTCGGGAGCTGGCTGAGATGAGGGGGCTGAAGTTCGCTGAAACGCTGGTCGTAACGCTTGAGAAGGAGGTGTCCGGCGGAACAACTTATAAGACGGCCCACTTCAACAGCCACATCAAGACTATAATCAACGGTAATGAGATCGGTCAGGACGTTGACACCGCGAATGAGGAGGTGGTGGCTAGAATAGCCCGGTGGATAAGCGAGGGATCTGGCTGGACAGTAAACTCAGTAGACGGTCACTACGTTAATCTGACTGTCTACAGTCCACTGGAAGGCTCCAGTTATGTCGACCTCCCTAAGGAGCTGAAGAATAGTCGGAAGGGGCTGATCAACGTTAAAAATAATGATGATAGGTGTTTTATGTGGTGTCATCGGGCCCATAAGTTTCCCGTCCCAAAAGACCCACAAAGGGTCACAAAGTACTGGGACCACGTTGGCGACTTGGATTATGGTGGAATCAGCTTCCCTGTGACTCAGAAACAGTACAACCGGGTGGAGAAACAGAATGAGATATGTATCAACGTTTTCGGTTATGAGGACGGGTTAACCTTTCCGGTTTACGTATCAGAGGAAAGATTTACAGACCTCATGAACCTCCTGGTTATAGCCAACGAAAACAACAAACATTACGTCCTCATCAAGGACTTTGATAGGTTTATGTACAACAAAACAAAACATAAGAGAAAAAAACACTTCTGTGTTTACTGCTTACAATGTTTCAGCTCAACGGAGGTTCTGGATAGGCATAAGGTTGTGTGTATCAGTGTGAATGGTAAACAGGCCGTTAGGATGCCTGACCCCGGTAAGAACGTGCTGAGGTACAATAATTTTCACAAACAGTTAAATGTTCCATTTGTTGTGTATTCCGACTTCGAGGCGATCACGGAAAAGGTCAACAGACCGGAGGTGTCGGAGTCAGACCAAGAGGAGAAAGAGAAGAAGACCGTACATGGAGAAGTATCAGAGACACACCGATTGTGGTTATGGTTATAAGGTTGTCTGTTGTTATGACGACAGATACAGCAAACCTGTTCAGGTGTACAGAGGCCCTGGTGCTGTCAACAAGTTTATCGGAAAGATGTTGGAAGAGGTGGAGTATTGTAAGGGTATTCGGAAAGAGCACTTCAACCAGGATATGATTCTGACTGATTCCGACAGGGCGGACTTCAGAGACGCCAACGGGTGTCACATCGGTGGTCGGGAGTATGGGGAAAGGGATGTTAGGGTTCGGGACCATTGTCATATAACGGGAAGATATCGGGGATCTGCCCACCAGCTTTGTAACAGAAATCACAGAATGACTGATAAGATACCAGTCATCTTACACAACCTGAGGGGTTATGATAGTCATCTCATCATAGGGGGAGATCGGAAAGTTCGGACAGGAGATTAACGTCATTCCGAATAATATGGAGAAGTATATGGCCTTCATGTTAGGTAAGAACCTTGTGTTTCTGGACAGTTTTCAGTTCATGAGTAGTTCATTGGAAAAATTGGTGGGAAATCTCCCGGGGGACGCCTTTAGATACACAGCCGAAGAATTTGGTGAAAGGTCGGACCTGATGAGGACGAAGGGTGTTTACCGCTATGACTACATGGACAACTTCAGTCGGTTTGAGGAAACGGGGTTACCACCAAAGAGTGAGTTTTATAGCGTACTAAACGATGAGGAAATATCAGACACCGATTACCAACACGCCCAGAAGGTTTGGGGGTCGTTTGGAATGAGAACGATGGGGGACTACCATGACGTGTACCTGAAATCGGATGTGTCGCTGCTGGCCGACGTCTTTGAAAACTTTAGGAAGACCTGTGTTCAGTACTATGGGTTGGACCCCTGCCACTACTTCACCTCACCTGGGTTAGCCTGGGACGCCATGCTAAAAATGACTGGGATTACGTTGGAGCTAATGACTGACATCGACATGTTCCAGTTCATCAAGAAAGGAATGAGAGGTGGTGTCAGTTACATAGCCAACAGATACGGGAAAGCAAACAACCCATATATCCCTTACGAAAAAAACACAGTGTGTACACCGTGTGTTCACAGCCTTGTCTCTGTGTTCTCACTGTGCGCACAGTGTTAACACACGGTGTGTCGCTACTTTTTCACACAGTGACCACACAGTGACGTTTTCACAGTGTGATCACTGAGTTATTCACTCAGTGGTCACAAAGTGTTCACCATTTTTCACGCAGTGTCCACACTGTAGCTATTTCTCTGTGTGGTCACTCCGTGATTCTTTCACACAGTGACCACACAGTGACGTTTTCACAGTGTGATCACTGAGTTATTCACTCAGTGGTCACAGAGTATTCACCATTTTTCACGCAGTGTCCACACTGTAGCTATTTCTCTGTGTGGTCACTCCGTGATTCTTTCACACAGTGACCACACAGTGACGTTTTCACAGTGTGATCACTGAGTTATTCACTCAGTGGTCACAGAGTGTTCACCATTTTTCACGCAGTGTCCACACTGTAGCTATTTCTCTGTGTGGTCACTCCGTGATTCTTTCACACAGTGACCACACAGTGACGTTTTCACAGTGTGATCACTGAGTTATACACTAAGTGGTCACAGATTGTTCGCTATTTTTCACACAGTGTCCACATTGTAGCTATTTCTCTGTGTGGTCACTCCGTGATTCTTTCGCACAGTGACCACACAGTGAAGTTTTCACAGTATGGCCACTTCGTTTTCACTGAGTGGTCACTTAGTTTTCACTAAGTGGTGACAGAGTGTTCGCTATTTTTCACACAGTGCCTACACAGTAAATATTTCTCTGTGTCTCAGTGATCCTTTTACATAGTGAAAACACAGTGAAGTTTTCACAGTGTGGTTACTGTGTTGTGCACTCAGCTAGTGGTCACAGAGTGTTCGCTATTCTTTACACTGTTTTCACTGCATGGGTAATTTTTTTACATTAATTACAACCTCGTCCCCAGGGCATTTTGCCTCCACGTTGGGAGGTCGGCGAAAATGGCCCTGGCATCGGCTGGTCGATTCTATAATCGGATTGGCCGGTTTAAAAACTTGATTAATTCAGATACAGTGTAATTTATTCATCAAAATATGAATTGCAATGAATCCACTCTGCGAAGTTCATCCAAAGAATTGTAACGATAGCTTTGGTTAAAGTCCAGAACAACATTAGATATATGTTTCTTCCCGACATTTAAATGTATCCTGGATAATCGTGGGGAGTATCATGATGAATAATGCTAGCCAGTTGCATTTATGATAAAGGTTCACATGAGTGATTCGGTAGAGCGTTAAGTATTTCTTATTTATTATTCATGTATACGCATTATACAAAAACGAAACACAAAGACCGCATAAATTTTCTTGCCAAAACACCCCAAAATTCTGGGTGTCACGTGACCAGCCGATGCCAGGGCCATTTTCGCCGACCTCCCAACGTGGAGGCAAAATGCCCTGGGGACGAGGTTGCATTAATTACACTCGGTACAATTTTTACAATAGCGCAGACATTGTGCTAACTCAGTTAAGCTAAAATATATTATCACTGATATTAACGTATTTTTTTAAGAAAATACAATGCATTATATTCAGGGTTATATAAAAACAAGTCTATTTTACAATGCTGATTACTTGGACAAAGTGATATTATATATATATATATATATATATATATATATATATATATATATATATATATATATATATATATATATATATATATATGTGTACATAATACTTAACTGAAAATTTTCACATCAACATTATTTACATGATATTCGTTTTGTAAAATGTCAGAAGAGAATAAATGGTTGTGAGTATCAACTAATGAGTTTCTTCTGTGCCTACGTTTATATCCGAAACCAGATTTTAAAGTTCCGGCCAACAAACAAGAATTTTTCGGGGAAAATGTCTCGGCTAATTAACATTCAGCGTCAGCAAACTACATTTCGTTTTTGACCTTCATTTTGGAGGATAAAAGGTGAAAACTAAAAATAGTTTGCTGACGCTAATAGTTATTCATTCCTGTAGATGAGTGAATAATTTTAAGATAACCAAAAAAAGACATTTGTGGTTTTAATATAATAAACGTCAAAGCTATTATAACTGTTGCTTACTTCGTTTTGTCGTGCTGCCAAACTTTCTTCATGATCAGTTTGCACGTCAGCATCACGCCACCTCATTCTTGTTTGTCGAGGAACTCTGTTTGATGTTTCGCTGTTTAAGTATTGACGATACGGACCTCGTCTTCTTGAGAAATTAGGCCTATTTTCGCTATCCGAATCGGCATTTTCGACTTGCACATTCTCCATTTTGTCCAGAATCTCAACCTGTCAGTCAACTATTAGACCACAGAAATTATTGGCACCCCCCGGAAACAGGACCTGATATTTTTGCATCTTTTGGGACACCCCAAACTTTTTTCTGTTCTGTTTGGAAGGCTTTTGTACGGTACAGTTCAACAATTTGTTGGCAGCGACCGCAGCGTTCTCAAAATTGTATTCTAAACCCTTTTACGACAATATGTGGGTACTTATACATTGGATTAAGTCGGACCAAACGAGTGTTTTAACTAAAGATATGGTTACAGACAAGAAAATGCTCGAGGACTCTAAAAAGGTCGGAATGGTCGAGGCACGGAAATCCTGATACGAAGCCGCCAAAACATGGCTGGAAGGCTTACATAGGGAGAGTTATTGCCAAAAGTGGTAAGTTTGTTTATCCTTTTACTTAATTGTTTGTTTTTCGCTGTAATTTTTATTTTGTAATTTTAGTATAGCTGGTTGTCATTTCTTTTCCTTTTTACGGTTTTTGCTAGCTGATTTTTCCCGCGCTGCAGACAGCGCTGTCAGCCAGTCTTTGGGCCCTGGGTTCTAGTGTATTTTACCGAATTGGAGATTTGTTTGCCAGAATTTCAAAGCTTAACAAAAGCTAAGTTTATATTACCGTTTGGTCTGTTGAAAGATATAGTAACAATAAGTTCGTATGCCAATTTTGACAGCGTTGCTTTATATACTTGTCGAGATTTGTGCGATCAAACTTTGGTAACTAAGGATGAATGTTCGCGCCAAAACAGCAGATAAAACAGATGGAACAGCGAGTTTTGACAGAATTTACACCTTGAGATTGGTGTTGTGATTTGACATGCCGCGATTTGACACCTTATGCGTCGTTGCTAAGCGAACTGGTTAATCCCGTTCCCGCGCTATTTCCACACACTAAAAATAGGGGTTACAGTGCTTTTTTGTCCATATTTGGGGAGACGTTATAACTATTGA